>JBBPLS010000099.1:0-68599 GCA_038089895.1 Boletellus ananas | reverse complement strand
ACCAAGCATGCCAGTATCGATCTCACCGCCAGACCCTCCAGCCCAGTCAAGTCCTCCCTCAACGCCCGCTCGGATCGCGATCTCCCCATCCCCAGCTCCTTCTCCCGTCGCACCGCGCCCCTCCCAGACGCAATCCGCCATCCCCCCGTCCCCACCCCTCCCTTCTCAACGCCCCCTCCGACGTGGCCTCGTGTACCTCCCCCCGACCCGCACGAGACGCCGCGCTCCACCCTTGCTCGCAATGCCGGCCCTCCCATTGCCTCCTCCGCACCCTTCGGAAACAACGTAATCGAGCGTAGAAGCACCGTCTCTGGCATCCTTCCCCCCACCGTTCCCCCCCGCCGCGCAGAGAGTCTCGAGCGTACGATCCCTCAGTCTTCTCCCCCGCGTCGGCCCCTCCCTTCCTCACCCGTCGAATCATCCCGCGTCTCTTCCTTCCATCAACGTGCCCCTGCTTCCACCGAGGACGATCATGACTTATCCTCTTTCTCAGATGCCTCCTCTCTTTCTGACCGGGATGCCTACGAACCCATGACGTTTGCCGATCCCAGTCGGGTGGAAGGCGACGAGCACGAAATCGTATCTGCAAGGAACCACCATACCCCAAGTCCTCAGTACGGAATCAGGGATTTACCCTCTCGTTCCAGAATAGCAATCGCAAACAGAGATGACAGTCGAGATGCGAATGTCGACGCTCAACATGATCAGACAACCCGGCCACGCGCCGTGCGCTCCGTGACACTTCCTCAGCCTCCCGCCCCCAGCTCAAACCCCGCCCCTCACAGCCAGTCCAAAAGCATCGGCCTTCCTCGCAGTCCACGAGCGGCATCCACTCCGTTCACCCCGTTCCCGGATCGCAGCCCCCTCAGTTCACCCGTAGCAGGGCCACAGTCTCTCACCCTACGCTTCGCATCCATCAGTCTGGCGGAGGAGCGCGAGCGAGAAAGGCAAGTTCAGCAGGCATCATCGACTACGGCCCCCCCTCAGGGCGTTACCCGTGGCGTTCCTGGTCCTCCTGAACAACAGGGGTGGCCCACAAACGTCCCTCCTCTACCACGTGCACCAGGAAACGCCTCTCGGCCTTTCTTTGGTACGGCGGAACCTCCGGGTGAGTTTTGGCAACCCAGGCACTCACAATATCTCATTCCCGCCCCTTTTGTCCAGCAGCACGGAGCCAGTCAAACGGCTCTCCACCGTCGTTGCCAACCAGCCCGACACACCCAGCGCGTCCCTTTCCATCATCTCCGAACCCCAGCGCCACGTTTGATCGGAAGTCTTCTGCACAGCAGTCATCTCAGCAGCAGCCCCAGCCTCGGCCGCAGCAGCTAAGCGAACGCCAACTTCAAAAACAACCTGTGAGAGACACCGACATTAATCTGGATGATGCGCCTCCGCCTTCCTTGCGCCGATCGCCTTCACCCATCCGCCATGACTTCCCTCGTGTGCCAGTGATCGAAATGGCGAACGATACACCGCCGAAGCGACAATGGACACCCAGTCAGGATGTTGCGTCGCGAGCTGGCAACACAACCGGTGGTGGCATAGCATCCCGACCACCGTCACGGTCCCCAGAAAGAAGGGGGAAGCCGCTCGCACAAATCCAAACTCAGCCTCTGGTCCAATCACCATCTCTCTCCCAGCGGACGGCTGTACCGAGGATTTCGCTCCCCGACGGAAATCACAGTGATGATGATGGTATTGTTGACAACGACGTGTTTGGTCCCAGTATCGTTGTCTCTGGATCTGGAAGCGCTCCTGGCGTTCCGGTCTCTGCGCCGGGCACGCCTGCCATTTCAGTTTCCGAGGCTCCCGTAGTGGGACGTGGAACACCCCTGATTTCGATGTCTCCCGTTGACCCTCACTCCATTGCTTGCTCGCCTCCAAAAACTTCAGCGTCAGACTTGGTTCAGCAACAGAGAATGGGACCCTCGCCTGGCAGCTTTGGGTCTCGCCATACCCAGATTCAAGAATCGTCTCCCTCGCATTCCGCGCATGGTCGTGCACCCGGATTCAAACGTGGTTTGCCCTCCCCTCCTGCAGCCTCACGCCTCATGCGCACCCACGGCCTCTCGTGTGGAGGGTGCAATGGACCCATCATTGGCCGCATTGTGAGTGCCATGGGCCAACGGTGGCACCCCAACTGCTTCAGATGCAGTATCTGCAACGAACTCTTGGAGCACGTGAGTAGTTATGAACGTGATGGGAGACCGTACTGTCATTTGGACTATCACGAGGTCTGTGCCCTGTTTTTGCATTGGGACGATGACCGATCATCCAGCTGTGTACGACACGAACAGGCCTTCGCTCCCCGTTGTTTCCACTGCAAGACGGCAATCATTGACGAACGGTTCATCACGCTTGATGATCCCGCGCTTGGCAAACGTACTTACCACGAACAGCACTTTTTCTGTGCCGAATGCGGCGACCCGTTTCTTGCCCCGACGAGTCCACTGCCGTCGCGCACCGGCGAGCTGAGCCTCACGGGAGACGGCGAGTTCATGGATGATGATGTCGGCTTCACAGTGTACAAGGGTCACCCATACTGCGAGGCCTGCCACGTGCGACTTCGGATGCCAAAATGTAAAGGGTGCAAAAAGAGCATCAGGGACGGCGTTAGAGCTGTAGAAGCGTTGGGTGCCAAGTGGTGCTGGGGGTGTTTTGTGTGCGAGGTGGGGTTTACCCCTACTTCCTCGTAACCATGAACTGACATGAGAATGAGCAGGGCTGCAAGCAACCCTTTGAGGACCCTTCCTTCTTCCTGCGGAAAGACAAGCCGTTTTGTGAGCCTTGCTTTAGTCTGATGTTAAGGAACGAAGTATGAAGACAGTCACTGCTGTTTGAACTTCGAGACGTCTCGATACTCCGTTCCAATCGTTCCGGCGATAACTGCTCGGATTGACGATGGGTACGATTTATTTTACTCTTCCCCTCACTCTGCTTGCGATATTTTGACCATACGATGCCTGTCACGCTGATGTCTTTGCTGTCATCATGTATGCATACAGTCATGTATTTATGGATAGATGCTCATCAAGAGGTGTAAAGACTACTTTGTCTGTCTTGACTAGTTGGCATGTCCTGTAGAAGAGTGCTCTAAATCTTTGCACTGTCTTTGTAACTAATCTTTAATGTATTGCACCCAAGTAAGTTGAGGTAGCATCTTTGGAAACTCTTGTCCCACAATTATGAACAAAACATTTCTAACAATGTCCAGTTCTTTATACTTGCTTCGAGCATTGGAAGCGAACGGGTGTGACTGGGGTCAGAATTGGGACTTTTTCATGATTCCCGCCAGGACGACAAGCTTGCTCCTGGGGGGCTTTTTTGGTACCCCTCCAGGGCACAACCATCACCATTACCGCGCGGAGGGATCGTCGCCAAAGTAGTTCCCTGCCAAGGCAGATTGGGTGTCCCACGCCCCAAGCAGCGTCCGGTGTAGTCCATGCTTTTGTATAATTTCCAAGACGGCATTCGGATCGTCCTTGGTCTGACGATAAAGAAACCCGACGTCGGGGAGCGGCGGCAGGTTCTGGAACACAAGGCGGGCCACGGCAACCTGTGCGAGGTAATCCGCGACGGACACGCGCGGAGGATACCTACTCTCCTCTTGGACGACGCGTTCGATGGACCCGTGTTCGCGAATAAACTTGAGTGCGCGACTCGGTCCGACGTTCTTTATCCGCTGCGAAAAGTCGGTGCCGAGCAGGAGCGCAAAGTCGACGTAGCTCGCACGGTCGAGGTGGAGGGTCGTGCGGATGGCCTCACCGTGGACGGCGACGATAGGGGATTCCCGTGCGGTGATGCCACGCAGCATGGGGGCCTCGTATACGAGCACGTCCGTGTCTTCGCTCACGACGTAATCCGCGTGACCGTGGATAACGAGGGCACACGCGAGCGCTTCCGCCTCGAACGGGCCCGAGGAGTCGATGCAAGGGACGCCCATCGCACGCGAGAGTTCTTTGCATTCTTCGTAAGTCTGCGTCGTGGGAGGGCTACTCCGACGCTGGTACGATCGAGAGATGCGCATGCTTCGCTCGGCGAGTGTCACGAGCGCGGAATCGGTTTCGAGCGGGGGAGCGTCGGACGCGGGTACGGAGAGGAGGTCCCAAACGTGGCCTTCGTCGAGCGTCATCTGAAGCTGCTGCTTGGACATGGCGTATTCGATGTGTGCATCGAGCGTGTTGGGGACGTCTGTCGGTGCAGGGTGAGTGTACAGGCCTTCTGGGATCCGAGGTCCCTCGAATGCTGAAGGAATGGACGTTAGCTGCGTGGTGCACTGGGTGTATTCGGAGTATAATGTGGAGAGCTCGGATTGAAGGGGGCCTGTGAAGCCGGGAGGCGGGTAAGAAGCCGAGGGAGTGTGCAGCACCGCGGGGTTCCGGTGGGCGGACGGAAGGGTTTGGAATGTATCATCATAAGGGACATTAAAGAGGTCACAAGAGCCGAATTCATCCGCGAGCGTGTCAGTTGGATCACCTAGATCTGCCGATGGTGTCATGTAATGTGGTTCGGATCTAGATGTCGACGACGGAGCCAAAGAGTCGAGGACGTTGTGCAAGTGGTGTGTGTCATTGGGGCAGTGTGGGAAGAAGCGAGGATGTGGTGGTAGTGGGGCGACCTGATCAGTTTGGGACGTAGCGGGGCGAGACGGAGGATGGGGTGGGGGGGTTGTGGATGGGGCAAGGGCCGACCCTGGAACATGTGCATCAGGCGATCTGTGAGCTGATCTGATACCGCTGAGGGCGTCACGGACGCGTTGGCGATCGGTGCTGGGCAAGGAACGGTAATAAGGAAGCAGGCGCATCAGCCTGTGAAGTCTATGGAATCGGGTTCTCTCGATGGAGCCACGAACGGCGTCTATTTTTCGCGACTCCCTGCGTCGCTCGACCTGGGGAATGGAATGGGCGAGACCGAGTGGAGAGAGACGGCAGGCTGACCTCGCGGGCTTTGGCTGCGGTGCGCTGTGTCCCGTCGAAGACGCAGATGGCACGCACGTCCGAGTCCCTCAGTTCTGTGAGGATACGGTGCCAGCCGATGATGTGCCTGTGGGGGTGCGGCATGGGCGCAAAGTGGAGGCGCTGGGTGATGAGGGTGCCATCGCTGTGGGGGATGAGCGAGGGCGGGCGAGGGCGCGGGGCACGCACATCACGACGGTCTTTCCGCGGAGGGATCTGAGGCGGTCGGGGAGTCTGCGGAAGACGTGGGGGCTTGTGGACGTGGTCGGGCGAGGAGGACGGGCGGGAGGGGACGCACCAGGCTTTCTGCAGAAAGGGCGTGATGCCGAGCACGCCCATGTTTTCCAACTCCGACGCTCTCGCCCACCATGTCGGTCATGCTCACCAAGTTCGAGTCCAAGAGCAACCGCGTCAAAGGTCCGTCTGTCCCCCCGCCCACCCCCGCCGCTCATCCCCCCCAGGACTCGCCTTCCACCCCACCCAGCCCCTCCTCGCCGCCGCACTCCACAACGGGAGCGTGCAGCTATGGAACTACCGCATGGGCGTCCTCGTCGACAGGTTCGAGGAGCACGAAGGTACCTGCCACCCCCGCCGCGCACCGTGTGCTCACCCCCCACAGGCCCTGTCCGCGGTGTCGCCATCCACCCCAGCAGAGCACTCCTGCTCACCGGCGGCGACGATTACAAGATCAAAGTCTGGGGTCAGTCCCGTTGATCGCCCCCCAGTCGACTCTCATGTCCCCCAGACCTCCGTCCCCAGAACCGCCGCTGTCTCTTCACCCTGCATGGCCACCTCGACTACGTGCGCACCGTCCAGTTCCACCACGAGATGCCTTGGATCGTGAGTCCCCGTGTCCTTCCCCCTCTCCGCTCGTCTACCCCTCCCCCAGCTCTCCGCATCCGACGACCAGACCATTCGCATATGGAACAGCACCTCCCGCAACTGCATCGCTATCCTCACCGGCCACTCCCACTATGTCATGTCTGCCCAGTTCCATCCAAAGGACGACCTCGTCGTCTCCACATCCATGGACCAGACCGTACGCGTCTGGGACATATCCGGGCTCCGGAAAAGCACCCCCAGCGCAGGACCAAACAACTTCGACACGTTCGACACGTTTTCTACCGTAAAGTATGTCCTCGAGGGCCATGACCGAGGCGTCAATTTCGCCGCCTTCCATCCCACCCTCCCCCTCATCGTCTCTGCTGCGGATGATCGTACAATCAAGATTTGGAGGATGAGCGACACAAAGGCCTGGGAGGTCGACGCTTGCAGAGGGCACTTCAACAACGTCTCCAACGCCCTCTTCCACCCCAAACACGAACTCATCGTTTCCTGTGGTGAAGACAAGACCGTTCGCGTCTGGGATCTCGCAAAGCGCACCGCAATCCAGACCTTCAGGAGAGAACACGACCGGTTCTGGGTCCTTGCCGCGCATCCTAACCTCAACTTGTTTGCTGCGGGTATGATCACAATGCACTCATGGCCGTCCCTTTGTCGACACGTTTGTCAATGTAGGTCATGACAGCGGTCTCATCGTCTTCAAGCTCGAGCGCGAACGGCCCGCCTTTTCCGTCCATGCCGACTCCTTGTTTTACATCCGAGATAAATATGTTCGAACATACGATTTCGCCACCGGATCAGATATTGGCCTTCTTAGCGTCCGCAAGCTTGGCAGTCCCTATGTCCCTCCTCGGACGCTGAGCTACAACCCTGCCGAACGAGCAGTCATCACGACCATCTCTTCTGATAACGGCCTGTTTGAGCTGTCCTCCCTACCCACGCAAGCCAATGGGGAGATCAAGGACTCGTCCACGGATGGTAAGCGTGGCTCAGCTCACAGCGCGATCTTCGTCGCTAGGAACAGGTTCGCAGCGCTGAACAAGACCACTCAGGTAAATCAAATCATGTCAGTCAACCAATCGTACTCAGCATTCCATCAGCTCATCGAGGTCCGTGATCTGGCAAATTCCGTTGTAAAAGGGATCAAAGCCCCGATCCAAACCAACGAGATATTCTATGGCGGGACAGCGTGTCTCATCCTGAGCTCCACGTCGTCGGTTGCCCTCTACGACATTCAGCAGCAGAAAATTATTGCGGAGCTTAACAGCCCACCCGTTAAATATGTCGCATGGAGCTCGGATGGGCAACTCGTAGCCTTGATGAGCAAGCATAGTGAGTGCTGGCCTCGTTTTTTTGTTACGTTGCCGTCATCTCTCCGTGGTAGCTATTACCATCGCCAATAAAAACTTTTCTCAAAGTAGTCTGGTCCATGAAACCATCCGAATCAAATCTGGAGCATGGGATGACGCGGGCGTCTTCATCTATTCTACTCTCAACCACATAAAATACTGCCTTCCTCAAGGGTATGTCTCGCGCTGTTGCAGTTGTAACGATGCACATTGATGCTAACTTCATTCCTTTTCCGTTGCTTGACTATTGAAGCGACAACGGTGTAATCTGCACGCTTGATAATCCCGTCTATCTCACCCGCATCAAGGGTAAAACGGCGCACTGCCTGGACCGTTCAGCGCGTCCCCGGACAATCACATTCGATCCCACAGAGTATCGGTTTAAGCTTGCCTTGTTCCGAAACAACTACGAAGAGATGCTCCATATCATACGAACCTCGACCCTCATCGGGCAGAGTATTATTGCATATCTACAGCAAAAAGGGTTTCCCGAGGTATGTCTGAACGTATTTTGTTTACCATCCTTGCCTAACGCCTGCGATGTAATTCTAGATTGCATTGCACTTCGTTCAGGACAAGAATACGAAATTTGACCTTGCTATCGAGTGTGGAAACCTTGATGTTGCGTTGGAAACCGCGAGAGCAATTGACCGACCCGAGTGCTGGGAGCGCCTGGCACAGCAAGCACTCAAGCAAGGGAATCATAAAGTAGCTCCAACTTCATTGCCGATATTTCACGACAGAGCTGACCCGCTCCCCTACAGATTGTCGAAAAGGCTTATCAACAGACCAAAAACTTTGACCGCCTGTCGTTTCTGTATCTTGCTACTGGCAGTGCAGAAAAACTGTCAAAGATGCAAAAGATTGCAGCTGCAAGGGGAGACCCAATGTCGCGCTTTCATAACGCACTGTACGCGGGGGACATGCAAGGAAGAATCACCGTCCTGCGAGACGTGGGTCTTCGTATGCGTTAGCTCTCATCGTGTCCGAGCCTTGCATGCTGATTTGGATCGCAGATCCACTTGCCTACCTGACCGCCAAAACAAATGGTCTGGATGATGAGGCGGCCGAAATCCTCGAGGCTGCTGGTCTGAGCGAAGCGGATATCGACGACGTTCCTTTGTTCAGCCAATCAACACTCAGACCGCCACCCGTTGTCAATCCCACCGTGAACTTCAATTGGCCATCAATCGCGATCGGTGAGAGCTTTTGGGACCGTGCACTTGCGAACGGCAACTTGGATGGAGATGGGGGAATTCCTTATGTTAACGGGCTCGACGCCTCTGCCGCTGCTTCCTCTGCACTCGATGATTGGGCAAAGGAAGAAGAGGTCCCTGAAGTGGATGCGGATGGAGCCGGATGGGATCTTGATGCTGAGGATGCCGACGGTGAGACACACACAGAAGAGGAATTTGAGGATGCCGTTGGGGAGGAAGAGGAAGAGGAGGCAGGTGCAACCCCTGGCGTGAACGAGACCGAACTCTGGGTACGCAACTCACCGTTCGCTGGGGATCATGTTGCTGCGGGGTCTTTCCATACTGCCATGCAAGTGAGTTGCGTTGAACGAGTAAGATGTGAGGCGGTGCTCACTGATGGTCCAGTTACTGAACCGCCAATTCGGGGTTGTCAACTTTGCGCCCCTGAAGCAATTATTCCTCTTTGTTTACCGGTCGTCGCACGCTTATGTCTCTCCCCTGGCATCCTTGCCTCCTCTTCAAGTCCATATCCGGCGCAATCCGTCAGAAACTTCGCCTGGACGAGTCTTGCCCGTTGTTGTGCGTTCTCTGCCGTCAGTGCGAGCAGAGCTCTCGGAAGGTTTCCGTTTCGTTTCAGGCAACAAGCTTCCCGAAGCCCAGGGTGTGTTCCAATCCGTGCTACGAACGTTACTCTTGGTGGTGGTGTCATCGGATGAGGAGGCAAAGGAGGTTCGCCGATATGTTCACTTGGCATTCCTCTGGGTGACGCTGACTGGGTGGAAACGCAGTGGCGTGATACCGTTGTTTCCGCACGTGAATATCTCCTCGGAGTTTCCATCGAATTGGAGCGACGACGCGTCACGCAAGATGAACCGGATAATGTCCGTCGACAGCTGGAGCTTGCAGCATATTTTACGCACTGCCAACTCCAAGCGCCGCACATGCAGATAGCTTTGCGGAGTGCCATTGGGGTGTTTGCAAAGGCCAACAACCACGCCACCGCTGCCAAGTTTGCGAGACGTCTCCTGGATCTGAATCCGGACCCTAAAATTGTTGCACAGGTGTGTCCTGTCCCTAGGGATGTCAAGCTCATGTACGTAATGTCGTCACAGGCGCGCCAACGAATTGCGGCAGGCGATCGCAACCCCCGCAATACAGTGGAGATTTCCTATGACGAATTCACTGAATTTGATATCTGTGCAGCCACGTATACGCCGATTTACAAGAGCTCTCCATCGGTACACTGCCCGTACACGGATGCGTCGTTCTTGCCCGAATTCAAAGGGAAGCTAGATCCCCTCACGGAGGTCACGGAAATTGGGGCGACGGCGAGTGGGTTGCCCGCTCCACGGTGAGGCGACGTTTGACCGGACGGGGAGGTGTCTGCCCATAGAATGGCCTCGAGTAGATGCTGCATAATTTTGAGGCATGACCAGTCACGTGATTTATATGCCGGACGTGACCGTTTGTCATCTTGGCGCTTGCTTTCGTACCATCTGCCACTGACGGACATGGACGACGACGAAAGGGACGCCGCGGTCGATGTCGTCAGCACGCCGGAAAGCCCCAGAGCACCCTCGCCGCAAGCTGCACAGCCGACTGACCAGGACGGGACGCTGGAAGAAATACTTGCACAGTCCTCCCGGGATCTTGTTCACACGTTTGCCGCGTCGGTCAGCCATAGCGCGGCGAAGGAGGCGGGCAAGACTGAGGAATTCAGGCAAGGTACCTGCGAGCGCAGCACGCATATATGCTGCTTCCTGTTGAGCGGACGACCGAAACTACATCGCAGAGTTCAAACGACGCTTGTTTCGAGCGATCATCGACACGCACGTGTGGTCGACTGCTCGCCTCGCGCACGAAACGGAGACGGCAGAAGGGCAGCTCGCCAAGGGCGTGCAGGATCTGCTGTCGGCGGAAAGGGACCAAGGCAGGTCATCTCTTTCCACCCCTGCGATCACGGGTAGGCAGGCGTTGCTGTCTCTGCTGCTCCGTCTGGCGTGGGCTGGCGCGATCGTGTCTGCTGACCGCCCTCGTCAAGATCGTCTTCGTGCTCGCCTCGCGGACCTGATGGCTGCGGTCAGCCGGGCGCTGGAGATGTTTGGGTAGTTTGGATAGACGTAAAATTTGTTGACCGGACACATCATGATCAATGGGCCGTAAAAGGAAGTTTCAATGAGCGACAACAATTAGACGTCGACGTCGCGTCGTTGGAGGGCAAATATGAAGTTGTAAGTAAAGCCGTTTCTCAGCGCACCACCTCGCCCTCGTCCCCACCCGACACGATGGCCCTCGCAAAGGGCCCCCACTGTTCCTTCGTCCTGCTCGCCGAATTCGACATCGATAGCGGGGCCCAGCTCACCTACCAGTTCCCCCAGCCGCTCGGGACAGACGAGGGGTGAGGCCGTCCCCGTCTTCGTCCAGCCCTGGCCGCTGATGTCTCCCCCACAGTCTCCTGGCAAACCTGATGCTCCCGGATGGCGCAGAGCGACATCTCGAAGACTGGACCATATTCTTCCTCAACCAGACCCCGTTCAACACCATCTCGCCCGTCCTCGCTCTCGAGACTTCCGAATCCTCCGACGATGCCTCAAGCGACCAAGACGGCCGTCCGGAGCTCATATACGTGCTCAACTTAGTTCGGACGAAACACGACAAGACGGCTCGGAGGTGCGGCCGTCCGAACCAATCGTAACCACACGCAGTCTCTGACCCGGCCCGCCCCGTTTTTGTAGAGGCGCCGTTGTCAAAGCGATGGCCATTTGCACTCGCCATCCATTCATCCAGATCTTCAAGGCGAGTGTCTCAATACTGCTCCCCGTCCGCCAGCTCACACCACCAACAGCCCGTCCTCCTCCTCGCCTTAGATGACTACTTTGCCAACCCGTCCCAGGACTGCCTGGCCCGCTTATTTGATGCCATCAATTCCATGGACGTCACCGGCATCCCTGACCTGACCCGGTTCGAAAAGCTCGTCTTGCGTGCATCCGAGCGAAAAGACATCTTCAGCGAGAAGTTTCCCTCCCCAAAGATTCCAGAGGCCGCACCCAATTTCAGTGTCCCTCACGGAAAACCGCATCACAAGACCAGCTCGTCCACGGGGTCGCACTCCAGCGAGGACGGTATACTTATTCGCCGCCACCCTCCCGGCGAAGGTACGCGCGAACGCTCCACGACCGAAAGCAGCGTCGCCAGTTCTCATGCACACCAACTCGGCCCGTCCTCTCCGTCCGATTCGTCTTTTTCCCTGGGTGGAAGTGCGGTCTGGGTTGGTGACGAAAGCGTCATCGTAGACAATCAGATCGGGATTGCGATCGGAGGGGGACCAGGTAGCGTTGCCTCCGGTAGCCAGGCCACTCGTGGCCGCAGGTCGACCGACGCTTCCTCTTCCTCGTCCCACGGCCTCCCTCGAGAACACAATGCTTACAGCGGCGCGATACCAACGACCTCGGATCCGCATTTGCGTTCTGGACTATCAAAAGATACCCATTTCTTCCCAACAACCATAGCTTACAAAGGACATCAGCTACCCATCAAGCTTCCCCTCGCCACCTTTCCCGAGGAAGTCGGTGATGTCAGTCCTTGATTTTTTCAAAATCTCTATACGTCGCGTGACGTGGACTGACGCTGCGCTCTGCGCGTTCCCCAGTATTCTTTAATTCAGTTAATACAGACATTCTCTGCACCAGTTGTGACCGTCACTGGACCATTCCATCCACATTTACATACGAATGGAAACCACACTCATCCCATAATAATTCTCTTTAATGCACTCATCACCGGAAAACGTATTCTCTTTTTAGGTCATAACATACCTGCAGGTCAAGTGGCCAATTATGTCTTGTCAGCATGCGCATTGGGCTCAGGATGCGGAGCGATCCTGAGGGGTTTCATAGAACGTGCATTTCCGTATGCAGGGCTGGCTGGAGGTGAGGACTGGGTCACCACGTAAGCTGGGAAATCCATCAGGGGTGCGAATGAAGGCTGATGGCATCTGTCTCCACAGACCAGCATACATCGCAGGCGTTACGAATCCGATCTTTGAAACGTCAGGATCGTGGGACCTGCTGATGGATGTCGGGACCGGGCGGGTAGTGGTCTCCAAGGACATCCATGTTTCTTTTCCCGTTGTTGCCCCACCGCCGGCCATCGTTCCTCTCGTCCCCCGCTCGGGTATAGTCCGCGCTGAGAATTCGGGAGCGAGCGAAGAAGAAATCGGCCGGATAGCCACCCGAGACGGGGCACAATCCAATCAAAGATCCGATTTTTTGGCACGGCCTGACAGCTTGGACAATGTCTTCATCGAAGACGTACGTTTTTATTTTCCACGAACAAATGCACGTGAAACGACTTGGTATTCCAGCTTATTTCTGCCATCACATCACATTTTGGTGAGACGCTGGTGAGGATGCGCTTCACCGAGTACGTGGGCCGGTTCGTGCGGCTTGCGTCGAGGTATGAGGAAGTGGCGACCGGCTCGACGGCTTTGGGGTTCTCGAGCGCTCCGTTCGTGGAAGGATCGCTGGGGAAAGGCATCGTGTTTTCAGATGAAGCCGTGGCAACCAGGGAATTGGCCACAAACGCCAGTCGTATAGAAGGTTGGCGACGGACGAGGTCCTATCAGTACTGCATGATCGTGCGTCACCTGTGGCTTGACAGTCGACGATAGCTCACAGAGGGACAGGACGTCCAAAAACTTCGCACCACAGAGACGATTCGAGGCTTTGACCTCTTGCACCAACTTTCTCGCCTTCGTCTCGTTAAAAATCTCCCCGACGCTGAGGTGGAGTTGATAGTCCACACCATTGCGGAGAACGTCCGAACGTACGAACAGGTCATCGAGGTATGCTCTGTTTATCTGCTGGGTAATTCGTAATCACGTTTATTTGGTATGATCGTACAGCTATTGGCATGCATGCCCCCCCATGTCGGAGGGCTGCAGCCTCTGAGCTTTTGTTTATTCCACCAGAATGAGTCTGTTCGAGAAGCGACGGTAGACATTTTCAACGAGTTGCGAACATACCCGGCATGTTTATCCGTGTCTGTATATTGCACGACAACTCATCATTGGCCGTCCACACAGGTCGGCGTCATATTTCTCCAAGCTCTCAACCACTTCCAGCGCTATGCGTACGTGCGACAAGCCTACGCTCGAGAATTACGCCTGAAGGGAGGTGGCGACGCCAACCACCTCTGTCCCCCGCCGCTATCCGCCTCGCGCACGCCTTCGAACCGGAGCGAAGTCAGTCTTGGCGGATTTTAATTCCTTGATTGCATTTCGTTGGACTTTTTTTTTTTTCGTTCTCCTTTCCGAGTCGTTTTTATACCTCGTTACCCCCTTAGCTTACTTTCGACCTTCTTGCGTATATATTATATACATACACGTACTTTGCAAGCAAAATTCTATAGCGCGGTCAGAATCCGCCCCTTGGTCACATTTGCCTGACGAGTTTGCAACTACCTCGTTACCTCGCACAAGTTGAGTCGGCGGTGGGCGCTAGTCCGTAAGAAGTGCAGCTGCGACCGTTCTAACACGCCCGTCCATGTAGGCTACAGAGTGTAGAGCACCACGCCGAGTTCAAACGCAGGATAGAGTGATCACACAAGCGCATGTGAGATCGAGGGCAAGGTGCATTGTCAATAAATACCCGCGCGCGAACGCGAGATCAAACACAAGGCACCTCTGTTCAGTGTTCCTGTCGAACTAGCGAACGCGGGTGCGCCTACTACACCATCGGCTCGCCTTCGTGAGCGTCCAAGGCATACATGCGTGGGCTAAACGACGAGACGAGATATCTGAACAGTGGCGCAACGATCGCATCCTCGGGGTGTATCACACAAAGTAACCATAGGAGCAATGCAATGATGGCGGTCGCTGTGACCAGCGCGATGAATTTTCCGGTGCTATGGGACAGGACGAGAAAAATCTGGGCTGTGAGGAGACCTGTGCCCCACAGGTAAGACGCCCTCGGAAGACTGAACGCGACGGCCGATGGTAGGAACCTTGTAGTGTTCGATTTGGCGGATCGGAGGTATCGGACCTAGAAAGCGGTCAGCATAGAGCGCGGGACCAACAGCGGACGAGAACAAACGCCGACGGTGGCGGTGGACCCCGCAAGTGGCCGGTGCCTAAGATGGAGGCAGGAGGCGGAAGCGATGCCGACCGTGCAGGAGATTACCGGAGGCATCGACATGGATATCGAGCTGCCGCGTACGTTCGCAAGAAGGATACTGGCGCTGAAACATTCCTATTCAAGCCTCGACCGAGGTAATGGGGATCGTTTGACTCACATGAGCACCGGAAAGCTCTGCATTCAAACGTCAAAAATGTCCGTCTTGGACTGAATATATCAGCGTACCCATGATACACTGTTCGTCCAGTCTGCAAGGCAGTGGGATATGAAATGTGTCCACTGATCCACGTATACCTGTTCATTCATGTAGAGGTCTTCCAGAAGACCAAGGTAGTATTGAGGAATGCCCCACATCAACAAATTAGCCAAAGTCAACAACCATTTGTGTTCGATGGCGTTGGTAGGGCACATTTCTTGTAATCTGTCCAGTTGAGCGGACTGCTGGCCGTAAAAGGCAAGGAATCTTTGGTTCGCTATCAAGGAACGTCGGTGCCGTGTACCCATCTAAACAACCAGACATACCTATAGCTCCAGCGAGACGTGCTGATTGAGCAGGATTAGGCGCGGGAAGAGTGATGTGACGGATGCTTCACCTGCGTAACAGAGGGTATAACCATCGACACGTTGTCCTGTAATGCGCCCATGACGTCGAGAAGGGCCGAGGTAGCGCAGGGCGGACCCACCTCTCTTTTTTGATAGTAGCTTCAAAAACTGACTGCACGCGTCCGCGGTGTAAGGGAAGGTGGATGTCCTCGACGTCAGTCTGTCTGGTGTCTGCGGGTTAACTGATTCGAGGACGCTGTTCGGGTACGGCATGTCCTACCTGCTTGCCCATGAGAGATGATGTTGTAAATGTCGTCCACGAATGCAAAGAAACGCTGTTCGCAAGACTCGTGATGCATCGGAAAATACTCGACGTGTACCCAGTATAGTTGTTCGAGCGCTTTTTCTGTCGGCAGGTGAGATGACGAGTACGCGGGCAGGAACGGAACACACCGAGATGCGAGGGAGACATTGCTGATGGGATATCAAGCGATTCGGTGTCTACGTTTTCAAGCCAGAACAGCCCCTTTGCGATGTGATCGACAAAGTAGTAACTACAAGACGAGTGATGCTCTCCCAGCTCCAGGAAGAGTTCACATTCAGGAGAAACTTGGAGATGGTGGCGTTGCAGTTCTTCGATCGCCACCTGGAGACAAGCGCGAATCTGTGATTCGGTTTGCATGTCGTCCATGTTGGCCTCGGTGACGACGGCAAAGTCAGATTCGCCATCGAGTACATAGTATGGCTGTCCTTCCGGATGCACGAAGCGCGCCCACTTTGAGAGTGAAGGTACGCTTGTTTGAGGGTGAGATGTGATGGGGCGCCGAGTTTGGTGCTGAATGGACTGACCCGCTGCGAGAGGCCGGTCCCTTGGCGATCACCTGGGGACAAAGTTGGATGCTGCGCGTGGGAGATTACTCGGTGACGCCCACGCAGCAGGCAAGACTACTTACCGACCCCCCGAACCGGTGTATCGAGCGGTGTTGACGGGGGTGATGGGGACCAGCCTGGCAGCCTCTGAGTCGGGGGACATCGTTCCTGCGTACTGGACGAGTACTCGGCGCGGGAGTATATAAAGCAAGCATACAGCAATTCGACACATCACGCGCCCTAGAAACGGCATCACGCGTTGGCGGTCCCGTGATCCCCTCTGGCTCCACAGAACGACCCGATGGGCAACACCGGCTGTGCCAAGCTTCTGTAGATGGTCTCGCTATTATTGCTATCTCCGGCGTCTGATACGTCCTCACCGGATCAGTCCCTAGACTCTTAAAAGCGTCCTTGCACTCACCGCCTGCTGATCATTCTTTGCTGAATCGTCTTGATGAGCCCCAACAATGTCTCCGACTCGCACCCTTATGGGTAAGTTGATCCCCGCGTCCAGGCCGGTTGTTCTAAACGATGCCGATCAGAGAGCCAGCGGGTGACGATGCCAACGAAGCTGAATACGAGTCGTATGTCGAATCTCGTTCAGTCTTGAGCCAGCAGGTGCCCACCTCCATCAGGGGCAGATATACGCCACGTGGAAAGCAGGACCCACCCAAAGTGACACCACACTCTGGCAGCAAGTGTGTTGTTTCGCGTTGCGCCCCCAGAGCACCACTGAACGGGATCAAATCAGTTCCAGTGCTCCAAACGCATCCGGCGTCCGAAACGACACCCGTGGAACGTACCAGCCCAGGTTGGGTGACCTTCCGTCCCGTTTACAAGGCGGTCAACTGATCACCGAGAGCTTCCAGCAATACCCAGTATCCGGTCAGACGGTAGACTGATCGTTCATGTAAATCGTCGTCATAGCTGTTACCCGTACCAGTTCTGCATGTCCCTTGATACCTTGAGATTGGATCCTCGTGGCGCTTCCCCTCAAAGGCGTACTGATCCTTCCGATACCTCGGATGCTGTGGGACAACGGTGTGGCAGGCGGCAGATCCTGCACGGTTGCACAGGAAGTCACTGCCTCGAATGGAGGTACACAAGAGCCCCCACTCCGTCTTCGTCACAGGAGTGGCGAACCGACCATAGAGCGGCTTTGCAGAATATAGCCCGGCTGTATCAGCTTTCAAAACACCATGCCTAGCGCTTTCAGATCTAACATCTGGGTAGGAACCCGAGTCCCTTGCCCGAGTGACTCGAACTGATTGCAATATCAAGTCTCGTACCTCGTGGAAGACCCAAACAGCCCTTGGCAAATCCCTGGTCCAGCGACCCTCAGGGTTGAACGCACCGCCCTCCAAACCGTGGCGGATTCTTGTCATTCTTGCGACGTTTATCATGTGCGCAATCGGGTTCACACCATGAGATACCACAACCGAACTATGCTCGTCATGTCCCAGGCCGGGCAGGGCAGGGCAGGTACAGGTTCGGCGTACCTATTTGTGGAGTGGTCCCATCCTGATACGATTTCGCAGATCTTCTGGTTATCCTTGAGCCTCGAGGCGGGGCACTCAGCTCTGGTCGATCCGGGCTCTGTAATCATCACTTGGCGGTCACAATAACCATGTATTACCCCAGGGCCGGACTCGTGCTCTTTTACCGACCGTATACCCGCACGTATATATGGACAGACTATCGCACCCACCCGCTGCATCTCCACTTTCTTGGTTTGGTTCCTTGTTTGATTTATTCAGGGACTTGGGATCATAGAGACATTTGCCTTGGACTTGATTGGTAGTCTCGCGTGTAGCGACTTGCTTTTATTATCATCAAATCTGTCAAACTTGGGACTTGCTCTCCATCTCCCCAGTACCTCCGCGTCCATTCTGCAGGTCCGCCGCTTTTGCACAGGCTCCTCTCGAGTCAGACGGACTCCACAGCGGCTGTGGATTGACTCGCCGTAACGCCCTTCCCTCTCCAGCGCTTTCTGGGCGGCATTCCTTGATCGTTCCACAATATCGCAAAGCACATTCCTCTCTCGCCGGCGTGTCCTACCAGTCGGTGTTCCTCCTTGCTCCATGCTTCCCAGATTGCGAGAAGACCGCGGCTCTGCAGGCGAGCGTCTTTATGGTCAACTCAGGTGCGGAAGGAATAAATTCTTGGCGCCGTATACGGCAGGCGCTCGTACAAGAGTACAGTCCGCAAAGCGCGGCAGGGATGCGCACAGGACTGTATTGTACCAGAAATATGACCCGCCGACGTCAGCGCTCACTTCCAAGACGTCGTAAGGGGGGCCCCCATTTCCACCGGAAGTACCTCCAGGGGCTCGTCGTGCGAGCGAAGACATTGCTGTCCGTCTGGCCCCGCTACATATAAAGGAGAAATATTAGAACAAGTCCCTCCGTCTGCCACAATCATGTTTTCTCAAACAAGGAAAATAAGACCGCCCTACGAACAGACACTGCCTATCGACGGTTTGCATTGACTCGCCTTTTGACGGGCTGGCCATGGGATTAGCAGGGTACTCGATCTGCACGCCGCACGCACAACAGACATCCCAAGCGCGCACGACACCCCGGTGCGACCTGCACCCCTCCGAGAAACGCAGACCAAAACGATTCACTGAGGGTAGGGTGGCAAAGGCGCCCCGCCAGACGCGCAGTACGAGTCCCCGGTTCCAGCGTGTAGTCATGGCATCTCCAAGATGACTCGGAAGATCAAACGTTGACGCGATTCAGGAGCGCACGATGCCATGCTGATAGTGTCCGTGGTAGGCGCGCGCTAGCGTCTTCTTGGGTACCACGTACGCACTGGACTCGGAGCTTGGCGCTACGAGCACTCCGGAGCAGCTACGGCAGATCCAGCTCGGACGCGACTCAGCGCCTTGCCCGAGTCATTTTGACTCCGGGGGGTTACTTTATAACACTGGGCAATGTCAACCATCACATACATCATGATAACAGTCCGGCCACGACTCGGCAGCTTGCATTTAGGTTTGGGAGTCGAATTGACTTTGGTGTTGGCCATCTCCGCCGCCAAACGGTCTTTTTTTTCGAACGGCCACGTCTGGACTGTCTCAGCATCCGATCATCGTGGGTTCTAAAACTCTGCACGTCTAAGCAGTCTCCGAGTCAAATAGATGTATGAAAAAAAAAGATAAACCAGTAGTCTGTCGAGAGGAACAGTATTGAGGGCGACCTCAGGAGGTCCTTGTAACAGACCTTTTCTATCTTGTATCTTGTCGAGCACTCTTTTACTCGGTCAGCGAGAGATGGTAATCTTCCATCGCCCGTTGAATCCATTTTTTCTGGGGGCACAAAAGACACATTGACTTCGCAAGTTTTGACCGCTGACGACTGTAGTTGGAAAGCCGACGCTACATTCTGTGGAGGCACTCTCCTCGGCGAATGGCTCTGCGCTGCTCAGATCCTGCCACTGGCTGGGAAGAAGATCTGTATGGCCACACAACACTCACTGCGGGTCCTGTGGACTCCTATCTTCAGATAGCCATGACTCAAAGAGCGCTCCCAGCCCCTATATTCTGAGCGTGCAATAAAAAAAATGCCAGAGAGCTGAGCGCTGAGGCTCGGGACTTGCTACACAGGATGGAACGCTGACCCCCTCGGCCACTCGACAATGATGGCACCAAGCCTCCCACCACAGGAGACCAGGAGGGATAGTTCATCTTCGGCCACTCACCAGGTGACCTTGCTGGCCCATCATGGAAAGATGAACTCTTGTAGCTTTGACTAAACTAGGCTTCTGCAGGGGCTGACAGCGCTGCTGTAGAGTTTGATCAGTGACGCCCACAATTGTCATCATGATCAGCCAACCTTCTGAAACCAGCCGTTGATGGTGATATGGAATGTCTGGATCGAACCCGTGGTGCAAGCGCTGAGGGCTATTGTGTCTGTGGCCCCATCGACAGTGCTGTAGATCAATACCCAGGCACACGCCATACTCATCGGTAAGAGTGGCACCTGTAAGTTACGCCGTGGGCTCGACGCCACCGGTACCTTTTGCCAATGAACATCCATAAAGAACCGACCTGTGTACTGGTGAACAGTTAATAGTGCCTCAAGCACTCGGGCAACGCCTCATTGGCAAGGCGTCTGCAAGGCACGCTCCTGTCAGGACAGTTGTTTTGTGTCAGCAGTGGTTCAATGAGATAAACCCTTTTTTTTTTTTTTTTTTTTTGAAATGCAAGGGCACGATTCTTATCACTGCCCACACTTGACCTGAGAAAGAAGCGACCGCAATGTCTAAATTGGCGACTCGCGGTTGGGGAGTTCCACTGAGAGCAGTGGTGACAAATATGCCTTTGTAACCCAGAGGAACAGAGATTATCTCGCTGACACATCCATCGCTGCGGAATACCGCCTACACTGAGCGACCGTCGTATTCAAGTACTCGAGGATTACCGAGCAAGGGCCAAGGGGCCCGTATTGATGAACGCCGCCGCCCAACAAGATCAAAGCAAGTGCCCAGCACGATGGCCACAGCTCTTCACGTCACCCTTGGTTTACTAATGGGGACACGGCACCTGCATCAGAAAAACATCGGTCTAGCCACGAACTAGGTGGATGGAATACATGACAACCTTGCCGATGCCTGCCACGTCATTTACGGCGAACTACAGGAGTCCAGGACTGCGGTTCATCCGAGCCTCTCTTCGCCTCCGCCCAAGGGTCCCGAACAGGCGTGGGGGTATTGTCTGAACGTGTGTCGGCTAGTGGTTCCTTCCGTCTCCATTCTGGTTCCCCGTCCACACGCGGTCCAGAGACCCGCGAACGGAAAGGTTGAGCCATGCGCTCGCGTTCTTCCTTGTCACGCGCCTCGAGCACAGCGGCGTTCATTTGTACGCGATGTTGGCGGGTCAGGTCAGCTTGCAATTCCTGTAAGATTAAAATGGAATCCCGGGGGTGACATACGTGATTAGGTGATTAAAAACCGCCAGCGATGGTGTCGCATCCCGGCAAGAACGGAGACGTACCTCAATACTTGGGGGAGTTGGCCGCGTATGCGTGAGCCAGGCGGTCCACTGCACTGCACGGAGCTTAGCACGAGTCACCAGTGTGTATGGAAAATAATAGCGGAGAGAAAAATAAAGTACGCATACCTGGGAGTCTCTTACCACTTGCTATGTAGGTCCACATGTCATATGCCCGTCTGTACTGAACGGTACGCTTTGTGCGACCTTTTTTTTGGAACTGTTGGTTTGCGCTTGTAGTATAAGGGCGGCAACGTACCATCATTTGCGTTCGGATACTCGTAATATCTATTCCCTACAATATATTTCCGTCAGCATCCGGTATTGCACATGAATGCAGACAGCATCCGTGGGTGTGTAGGATACCTTCCAAATCACGCCCTACGAAGTACGTCTACAGACAATGCCTCAAACTTCAAGGGTCTTGACGTGCCACTAACGATACTCACGGGCTTCACAATGCGCTGCCATGCCCGCCTGAGAATTGAGGACATGACTTCAAGGTGTTTTAGAGCGTGTGCGACCGTGTGCGACCGAGGCGTCGGGAGACAAAGCAGCAATGCCCAAATAAAGCAACAAGCGAAATGTTTGACCGCGACAAAGATGACAAGGGAGTGTTGCTACAAAATAACTCTCAGAAGTCGCCCAAACTATCGTCGTCTAGATCGCCCTCTTGAATCTCCTTGGCGAGCTCCCTTTCACGCTCACGAGCCCCCTCCGCTGCTGCAAGTTCCTTCCTGTGCGCATTCAGAGGGTAACGCATAGCCTGCAAATGTTGAGTGCCCAAGTTTCGTCCCCCATTGTGAAATGGGAACGCGACCCTACTCACCTTCACACTCTGGTTGTGCAGCTCCAGACAATATCCGATGCGGCGGCCAAAGACTTCGCTGACTTCGGGGCCGTACCCGTTCTTCCTTCCTTCGCACTCCATCCAGCCTTTCTCATGGACTATCCGGCCCTCGATGACACCGTCTCGGATTGCTTTGCCGACGATGTACTCTGCATCTTCCTCGGAATCTAGGTGGAGCTTGAGGCATATATCACGCAGCGAAATACGCGAATACGATAATGAGAGTCGCCGAATACCGGTCTTGATTACATTCTGCCGGAGCCGAACAATCAACGTATACGTTTTGTCAGCCTCAAATTGTGCAGTATGCTTGGTAAGCGTTGCCTGGAACTCGGACAGAGATCCAGTCCGAACAGCTATAAATGTCCATGAGTGCTGACTCATGTTGTCGTTCAGATGATAGTCACCTTTGACAATGTCGAAATAGGCTTGCAGCGCTCTCTGGAGCACAGGATGTCTAAAGGTGCTACGATCAGGAATATCTCCCATGAGCAGCTCCACTACCACGAAAAGTTTGTGCACTGCTTGGTAGAAACCAGGCGCGATCTTCGCCGGTGGGGCACGTCTAATTGCTTGCTGAAGATTCGTATGAGCTGCAGTATAGTTCAGCTGTACGGCCTTGATACGTCCTAAGAAATAGTGATAACGAGCAAACTGGGGGTTGCTAGCTGAAGCTGAAAACGTCGTTTTCGAAACTAGTTTGTCTGCTTGGTCATATAGACTGTAATGGAGATAGCTTCGCAGAAGTCGATTTATCAGGGAGGCTTGGGTGTCGTCATCATGGCGTAGCGCGGCAGTACGTTGTGCCGCGAGGAATAGTCTAGAGGACGACCGTCAACACAGAAAAGGGAAAGGGAAAGGAAAGACGAAGGGACTCACGGTCGCGCATCTGCGAGCTCCCCACCGAGCTCGTATGATCTTTCGACAGCAAACCAAACCCTGGCAGCAATCGGGTCCATGCTCCGACGATTAAGTTGTTGTATCTTGTCGACCGTCTCTTTGGACAACTCGACGGATTTCGCCAAGTTGTCCTTGGAGGTGTGAAGATGATGGATAAGCAAGAGGCGAAAATAAATCTCCACTTCTGGAACTGGATCGGACGTAGGTTTGGGGGATGGTGTGGAAATAGCGGGTCCGTTGTGTTGTGGGGCGGCATCAACATCCATTGACTGATCAGTGGGCACTGCAGCGGGCAACCAGGATAGAAGCGATGATTTCACGATAGACTCTGTCCGCACATTCACGCGGCGCGTATGCGCAGACAAGAGGGCACACACCTGTCGGATAGTTTTCCTCGATTGCACCGCGGAGTGTCTTGTTATCTAGCCGCTTTCTCAAGGCAGTTAGCGAGCGTAACACGCGGTGGGTGAACCGCGGCTCGAGGTCGGCGACGGCCCGTTCGATGAGTGCGATGTTCGCCCTGATCTCCACGGCAGGTGCTGGAGGGACCGGCTTTTCTTCGACTTTCTTGGAGGCATCCGCAGTTCCGTCCTTGTTTCTCTTGTCTTTTTCCTCAGCCTTTTGGTCTTTGCTCGCCGTCTGGGCGGTGGTCATGGCGGTGGTGCCTCGGATGGGCACTGACGCGTCTACGCTTTCGATGACACGCCACGTGATGACTCGTTATGTCAGCAATGCATTCATTTCATGTCTTAAATATCCTAAGTAACCGGGCCTCCGTGACAATTCGCGTGCGGCACAGCGGACATTCTCTGGAGCTGGCGAGCACGAGATCAGAGCACTCACGACACATGGCGAGGTGGCTACGGAGAAGGGGGTCAGCCTGGAAATGTAATGGAGGTTGGAACAAGATCAACGCATACCCGCAGTCAATGATGGCGATGTTTGCCTCTGCATCCTGGCATACAACACATAAACCAGGGTGTTCTACACTTGCTGACCTGGGATGAGAATGTGGTTTGGGCTTTGAAGACGACTGTGGGAGTGAACTGGGAGGAGATGCAGACCGCTGTGAAGTGGAGGGCCGTGGAGATGGTAGGTCGTGACTCCCGGAATCGCGGCTGTGTTCTGCACCGACAGTGGATGCACTGTGACGGTTGTTCTCCCGAGTGTGTCCGTGTGCTACATCCGCATATGCCTCCAGCTCGGGGTCCACCATTTCCGCGACAATCTCTTCTTCTTGGTTCGGCTCTTCGATCCCTTCGATCTCTTCATGTACCTCAGAGAAGATGTCATCAATGCCCTCGTTGTCCTTCCTCTTCTCCTCTTCTACCAGGGCCCACACACGATCCACTAGCTCTTCCTTCTCGACCACACCAGGCGGAACCCTCACTCGGGCCTCGAAGAGAATCTGTTTCAACGTACCGACAGACAACGCAGAGATCGACGAACGGGGTAGCGTGACGAGTGTCGACATCGGAGGCGGTGGGAGAGGCGGTGCAGATTGCGAGTGCGACGATGGCTGAGCGGCACTTGTGGTGGATGGCCGTCCACTGGACGACGTTGGGCGGGAAATGTTGGGTTGCCGACTAGTTGTGCGTGTCGTTCCCTGGGCCGTCGGAGCAGATGTCGTTCTGGGACGGGGTGCGTGGGTGGTATATGAGGTCTCTTCACGGCGCTGCCGGCGATTTGGGTCAAGGTCAGGCCGGGGGAATGGCCTGTTGGACCGAGATCCAGTGTTCGTGCTGGTACTGGAGGACCCACGGGCAGACGCATTCCTGGTTGAAGGAGGGGTAAAAGATCCAGGGATAGAGAACAATGGCACAGAGTGTCTCCTATAGTAATCCTCGTTTGTGGGTGAGAGGCAGCCCTGAGGAGTCTGAAGATATGGGGGAGAAAGGGTGGATCATGTCAGGAAATGAGAGAGATGAAAGCCCTACGCGAGCGGCCACGGCGGCGTCGACGAGGTCATTCTTGTCGATTGGGTTCCTGACATGGATGTTGTAAGCGGCAATGTAGTGCCTGAGTTTTGCGGTCGGAAGGGACCGTAGTTGAGTTCGGCCCAGGGCTGTGACTGGGTGTCGGATCGCATCGTGGGGACCATACGAGGGGAGGGTTGAACACAGCATTGGGGTGGGCAAGGGAACACGTACCGTTGAGCAGTTCGATGCAAAAGGCGCAGACAGATGCCAGATCATAGCCGCGTGGGCGAGGCATCAGCGCCTGATAGTCGATGCAAGTGGAGCAGTAGCCATAACCTTGAGGTGGAGATTAATCGGAGGCGATTGTCGGGATGAGATCGATTGGCGCACCACAGTGCATGCACTTGTGCTGTCGATGGAAGAGGATGACGAACTCTCTGCCGCACTTTCTGCACGCTTTCTGGTCTGGTCCGGGGTGGGGAGGAGGGGGTCCGCTCAGGAGCGGGATCCCGGCGGGTCTGGACATGGCGGGTGGGAGAGTGCGGGCCAGTGGCGGCAGATCCCACATCGCACACGTGACAGGGGACACGCGGGCACGTGATCTGTCGCGCGGAGGCAAACCGAACCTGGCGACGACTCGACACCCAGCCATGGCCGCGCACAAGATCAAGATCGCCGCCCGCCTTCGACCCCGCCTGGAAAACGAGCTCGACGACGAAGGCATACAGATAACACACACGCCCGGCGGTCTCTCCTTCATCACCGTCCTAAATCCCCGCGACCTCTCCCAAGTCTTCAACTTCCCGTGAGCCATTCGACGTTTTCTGGTCAGGACGAGCTGAACCCGGATCCCAGGTTTACCTCGTGTTATGACCAGTCTTCCACCCAGGAGGAAATATTCGAGCAGGATGTCCGTCCTCTCATCGACGTTGTGTACAGTGGTGTTGTAGGTCGCTTTCTTTTCCCGCTTCTATCACTGCCACTCATTGCCTTCCTTCCCCCCTCAGACGGTAACAATATTTGCGTATGGTGTCACTTCTTCTGGCAAGACCCACACCATGCAAGGAACAAGAGCCCAGCCAGGTGTCATCCCTCGCGTGGTCGAGGTATGTTGGGGCGCCGCACACGCATACCCTGTCTACAGCTTGCCACACAGGCCATGTTCCTTCAGAAAGAAGCATTGCGACGCAGTAGCGTCGAACTCTCTGTTTCATACATGGAAATATACAAGGATGAGGTCTATGATCTTTTTGTGAACCGTGAATCTGTACGTGACGTTTAGGTCAACTTTGATGCTTACTTGTCGTGCTTTTTCTCAATACTTGTTCAGGCACCCAAGCTTCCTGTCCGCGAAAACGACGCCGGGCAAGTATTTGTTGCCAACTTGACTTCGATTCCCATAGGATCGGTGGACGAATTCGATGCCATCTATTCGTTCGTAGCTCAACTTCTCCCTCTTATTTAAATTAATCCCCAAACATAGACGTGCCTCTCGCCATCGTTCTGTCGGCTCTACCAACCTCAATCGAGCATCCTCCCGTTCGCACGCCGTGCTTACCATTGAAGTGACGATGACGGACTCTGCTGCCCAGAGAAGTGCGTGACTCCACGACCTTCCGTTCCACACTTGACTAGTCTCCCCGTTGGTTAGCATTGACCGGGAAAATCAATCTCGTCGATCTTGCGGGTTCAGAGAACAACAAGCTCACCGGCAATGATCCGACACGCATGGCAGAGTCGTCTGCAATTAACAAGAGCTTGAGTGTTCTTGGACAAGTTGTGCATGCATTGAACCAAGGAGCTGTAAGCTTGACTCTCGTCTTCCGTTTGTGTGCTCACTTGTGATAGCCTCGCATCCCCTATCGGAATTCCAAGTTGACACGGATTCTTCAAGACGCCCTTGGTGGTTCGTCCGTGGGGCTGCTCATTTGCAATCTCGCACCTGGTACCAAGTTCCGTCAAGACACCCTTAACACCCTCAAGTGCGTTTTGGCTATGATCTTTTCGGACAGGCTTACCTTCTACACCTTTTAGCTTTGCTGTTCGCACAAAGAACGTCGAGAACCGTCCAGTGGTGAACGAGCGTGGTAAGTTCCGGACATGTTTACTGGCATGTCACTCACCCATTTATCTAGATAACCGTCCTCAACCGAAACCTCACTTTGCCGCCATTCAACCACCCCCACCAAAGCTTGCTCCTGCCGTACTCCAAGCTGATACTGTCCTTGCCCCCCCGGTCGTCACGACGAATGTTGCACCCGCACCTTGTCGGCGGCCCCGCCAATCTCGTGTGCCACGTATTAGTGGTATCGGTGCTGGATTGTTACCACCATTGGCTAGAATGAAATCGCGTCCACCATCCTCAACCATTATCGAGGAGCAACCGGAGACCACGGTTCAACTGACAGACAAAGATATTGACGAAAGGGTTCGTTGTTCATTTTTGCATGCCGCTCAATACTGAACAAGCCCGGATTCTACCAGATCGCAAAGGCTGTGGAAGCCGAAGTAGCCCGTCGCCTGAAAGAGCGCGAGGACCGTGAACGTGAAGAAAAAGCGCGCCTTGAAGAGGAGAAGGAGAACTTCAGGGAGAAACAAGACGATGAACAGTGTCAGGATTCCAAGCTGCCTTCGGGCGTG
This sequence comes from Boletellus ananas, assembly GCA_038089895.1. Classification (NCBI taxonomy): domain Eukaryota; kingdom Fungi; phylum Basidiomycota; class Agaricomycetes; order Boletales; family Boletaceae; genus Boletellus; species Boletellus ananas. The sequence continues at coordinate 41,407 of JBBPLS010000099.1, read as the reverse complement.
CTCACCCCACTGCTCACACGTCATCGTGACTTGGACGACCAACTCCGTGCCAGACTGGCGGAGTTGGAAGAGAGATAGTACGTGCCGATGACGACAGAGTAGACGTATAGGAGCTCAGGTCTTTGCGCTCAGTGAACGCGGCAACAAGGAACTACAACTTGTAAACGTGTTGTCACCCACATCAAGAAAGAAGACGGGACGGGCCTACGTCGCCCTCGCTCGCGCCCATTCTGAAAAGTATGCTTTGATCGTTGGTGTGCTCGCACGACTCATCTTTGGGGCACACAGGGGCGATCTCCAGGTAGCGCTCGAACTTTACCGCAAAGCGGAGACATATGTCCCCGACAATGTCAAACTTCGAGAGAGGTGGATACTTTTCGTTGTCCATGTTTTCCTATGTAAACTGTCCCATGGCACCGAAAAATTCTGACGCCCCCCCCCTTTTTTTTTTCCTCCCCTTTTTATGACATGCCCGATGTTGACGACCCCCGGTCTCGATGACGACCAAACGCCAGAGTCCTCGAGATCGAATGGGCTGTCAGGAACGGCAAGGAGTTCGTGCCTTCGCCAAAGAAACCCCGCAAGCCGAGAGGGAAGAAGCGCAAGGTCGGGACGATCAATTTCAACCGGAGCCGCGAGGAGGGATCGTCGATGAGTTTGGTCGGGCAACTCTCGTTGGACGAGGGGGACGAGACCGAAGGTGGGCGTGGTGCGGAAGTCTCTCTACTCCGCACTCTCAAGGAGGAGGAATACGAGGAAAACGGCGCCACACTGGGAACCCCCGCCAAAAGGGTCAGATCGGATGTCGAGTAGTCTGTCGTTGGGGGTGTGTGGTCAGTCTTGTACATGTACACTGGAGGAGGATGCGCTCAAGTCTTGACGACATTATGCGACGATGTTTTTATTTCTCCGTGACGTTATTATACCTTGTTTATTCATTTTACCAAGATTACAATCATCGATACATGCACAGGTGGTACAGTCCTCCCTTTGCCCAAGGTTTCGCCAATACAGGGGGGAGGTGAAGCAAAGACAACGGTATGAGTTCAACCTGCAAGATAACAAAACGGCCCGCGTTGCACGACGCCCAAGAGGGGCTGAAGCTCGCGAGGCCATGCCGCGCAGAATAAACGCAGGAGGAAAAATGTGACGAAAAAGAGGCCACTAAATAGGTATCCAGCCTCTCGATTGTTCCCTTGAGATAAGAACATTACTGGTACGTAAATACGTAGACGCGACGCGCCTTTGTTATCCGTGGTCGAGACTTACTCTTCTCTTTTATTAAAGGCAGAAAAAAACTCGGTGCGAGCGTCAACCATCCATGCTAAACAGCTCGTCATCGTCATTGATCGGCCGGCTGAGTGGACTGAGCGCATTTTGGGCGTGCCAATTCCTGCTCACGTTTGCAGAGTGCGATGGCGTACGGAGCGATGCACCCCCCGTCGTCGGGAGCCGCGAAAACATGGATTCGAGTGCAGCCATTGAGGACGAGACCGACGCACCGGTCGACGTTGGGGCTGCATTTGAGCTCGTGTCGTGGTGTGCGGATAGAGAGAGATGCGAGACTGCTTCGGTGGACGGATGCTGCGCCTGGTTCGACTGCAAGTGCCAGTCCTGACCCGGCCCGGCGTTGATACCAAATGGCACGGGTCCGTGTCCGGGACTGAACGCGCCTCCTCCGACACTCGAACCACCGACGGAGCTGGGTGAGCCTGTGAGTGGAAGAGCGTGTATGCGTGAGTAACCGGCTGCGAGGCCCTGTGGAAGACTCTGGCCAGGGGCATGCGACTGAAGGGCGCGGATGGATGGGGACGTGGCTTCAACGAGTCCGAGTCCGACGTTTGCCCCGTTGTTCGCACCCGTCCGTCCCTCGTCCGCAGCAGGACCGTGAATGGGTGCGTGGGAAAGCGGAGAACGGCTAAGCCCACCAAGGCCAAGGCCGGCGCCAAGCCCGAGACCACCGTTAGGCCCACGACCGTTGCTCGTCCCAGAGTTCATCTTGGAGTAGTAGTGGTGAAGACTGGGAAGAAACGCAGCAGAAGCATTCGATGGCGCGAGTAAGGAGGACGAAGGCGAGTGCGAGTCGTCCCGGAAAATGCTTGTCGTCCCTGCGGCGGAGGATATCACCGTACCACCCAAGTTGAGCGCGCCTAACCCATTAGAGGAAGATTTCAGTGAGCTCGGTGTGCCTGAACCAATCGGGCTGACTCCGACGAGGCTAGGTCTGTCAGGAGAAGCAGGCAGCCCGTTCGTTGTGAGACCCCGTTCCGCCCAAATGGACTTGACGTCACCAAGAAGCGAAGGGGCGGGGACGGAGCGCGAATAGCGGTGATTGGTATGATGGCTCTGCGTTTGGGGAAGGTGGGCATTGGTCCCAGCGAGTGGGGATGGTGCATCATTCAGATTGACAGGGCGGGATGATCCTGAATGCGTGCGAGACATGCGACGGGAACGCTCTGAAGGAGTCAAGAGGTCGGTGAGCGAGGAAGGGAGGAATTCTTCTAGGTCTTCGTCTGCGGACAGTGTGTCTCTATCCCCAGAGACACTGACGTTGATCCCAGGGCTGGTTGTGGATGCTTGTGCGGGCACAGAGCCAACGTCTGCTTTCCAAACTTGGTTGTGCGTGTGTCCGAGAGAGGATGGTATACCTGATCCCGCGCCAAGCCGATTTCTGGATTCGGTGAGCAAGGACGTCTGGGCGTGGAATGTGGAGGGGATTCCAGCATTCTGCGGGGAGTCGCCGGACGAAATGGGCGAATGCGTGGACAATGAACCACGCGGAGGTGATCCGATTGGACCAAGATCCGCGGCGTCAGAAAGAAGGACGGGACGACGTGGTGCACCAGGGACATTGAGGGGGAGGGTGGGTGGTGATGGATTTCGGTGAAGAACAGGAGACGAGGCGTCGGGAGGTAGTTCCGAAGAAGTCTCTTGCTCCTCCTCTGTCTCCTGTCTGATAGCAGAAGTAAGCTCTGCATTGGTGCTTGCGGCAAGCGTATCATTTGGCCTATGGGTGTCGTCATCATCTGGAAGGACGAAGGGGGGGAAATCAGTGTCCTTGACGGGTGGGGCGGGTGCAGAAGGGGTCGCCTTGAGAGTCATCGCTATGGGTGTGGTGCGGGTTGGGGCTGTCGAGCCGGAGAGAAGTCCAGGACGAGCATTCACAGGAGCGCCAGACGATGAGCTGGAGTGGGAGGGCGCTGAGTGGTGATCCTTCTTTCCACCTTTTGAGCTCCTCGATTCGCGAGGGGTCGCATTGGGCGTACCACCGTTGGCGGCCAATTGGGCAGCCTTCTTGTTTTTTCGATCCATGGACATGCTCTGGCCAGGCAGTATGTGGGCCAGGGCGCACTTGTGGCCGAACTTGCAGTTCCCCTTGACGAACCAAGCACACACGTCCTTCTGCTGGCCGGGTTCGTGGACGATATGGGAGAAGGGGCATGAGGAACCGGCGGTACAAGCACCGACTTTGAAGAATTTGCAGGGGACATGAGAGAGGTCTTTTGCTGTGGAGAGCATCAGGAATGGGGGGAGAGAGAGGGCGATAACGGACACTTTGAGGAGGAAGCCTTGGACTTGTGGGACCTGTCGTTGTCGGACTCCCTGAGGTCGTCGGCGGGGGCGGGCTTGTCGGCAGCGGGCATGGTTGAGGGAGAGGTGGAAGAGGCGGAGTGTGCGGGGACAAGCTGATCCACAAAAATTAATTTGCCACCCGGTTTGAGCGATCTCGAATGGACCCGGGCGTCCTCGTATCGCCCCCATCCCGACCGCCAGCAATGCACCCCGACCGCGCCAAATCCCGCTCTCTCGTGCGCTGCAGCCACTAACGGTTTTGGGAGCTCAGCGGCCGTGCAGCACGTCCCAGGCAGGCTCTGGCTGTGGGGCGTCTGCCGCTCTATAACGTCATAATACCATCGCGGTCACCACGCGGCCCAGGTCGCTGTCCTTGGCCCAATCCAGCATCCCCTCTCAAGTATGCGCCGTCCAAGGGACATCGCCCTCCGCGCGGGACTCTACTTTGCAGCAGCCCTCTCTGGCCTTGCGGCAGCCTACATCGTGAGAGAGGTAAGCTCACTCCACGTACGTCCCCCCATGTGCGCTTATCATCGCCCAGTGGGTCCACCACCTCTGGGATACTCAGACTCCACAGCATGCCCTCCCCGACAGTGACATCCTCGACGACGGAAAACCAGATCCGCAGCCAGAGCCCTCTGCTCCCGTGAATCCACGCAACGAGGTTCTATCGCCCATCGCCTCGGATCCAGAGCATACACACACCTCTCCCAGTCCGAGTCCGAACACAGGTCTTGCGGATCCACAGCCAGAGCCCGTACACCCGAGCGACGAGGTTCTGCCACCCGTCGCTTCGGATCCAGAACACGCCCTCTCCTCTCCCATTCCGAGTCCGAGCACAGAGCTTGATGTGCACGCGCCCTCGGCGAGCCAATCAAGGGACCTCCCGCCCCTCCGTACACATTCACTTCCACCGCCCCTCCCGAGTGTACATCCCCTCCTCTCTGGATCATTCGTATCCATCGACACCGACAGCATGGCTTCGCCTGCCATGTCTGTTGACTCAAGTGGCGAGGTTGGTATCGACGAAGAGGACGATGCACGAACGAACACGTCCGACTCGGACCCGTTCGCCGATATTTTGTCACCATCGCCCATCCATGTCATTTCGAGACGGCCCAGTACTACGCGTGCCCACGACCTGTTTGCCGAGTCCCATATATCCTTCTCAGAGCTTGGAAGCCTGTACGCCCCTCAGAGCGAACTTGAATAAGAGGTTTGTGGATCATGCCTGTACAGTCGCACACCCATGACTGCTCAGAGTCGTTCTAACCGAATGTAATCTATCTCCTTTGTGTTACCGTAACCCTGAGGGGATACCGCGTAAGCTACACCCGATGGCCATCTTCATTCTGAATGGAAGAGTAGCAAAAGAAGTCCTCGTCACATATGGCTTGGATACCGTGCCTGTCAAAGTTGATCGTCAACAAGCTTGTGCACCAATCGAGTGAAAGCTGACTTCTCCTTGACATGCGATCTCAGCCCGTCAAAATTCATCACTCTTGCTCCCTTTCCTTTCACGGGCTTTTCGTGCAAAGTATTCTGCTCGTCAACGTAGGAACAATGCTTGCATCCATAATTGACCTTTTTGCGAAGATTGCAAGCACGGTAAGATGGCTCAAGGAGTAATTCAGTGGTGCCACGCTCAAACGCAGGCCAGGAACTGGGAATGGCACAACCGTTAGCGGCCACTTTCGAGAACGCGACATTGCTGGGAGTAAAGATAGGAAACAGTTCAATTTCCATGGATTTGTGGCGATGCGCATGACCGATCTGTCGTGTGTGATAGTGTCGCCATCTCACAATTCGGGAAGGGACCTACCGCACTGTCAAAGTCCATGATTACCCAACCTTTACACGTCTTACATCGTATGACACCGCCGAGCGCGCTCAGGCAAGAGGAAGTAGAAGGATCCTCTTCGGAGAAGCCTGTAAGTTTGAGAACGGTGCTAATCAGACGAATAGCCTGGAGAGGTGATGGGATAATTATCCGTCGCAAGGGGGCAGAAAAGACAAGATACCTTTTCGTCTTTTTCGAACACGTCTACCTCCCAGCCCGGCGTCGTCATTCCGCTCTTCTTCTTACCTCTGCCCTTCCCCTTTTCTTGCTTGTTTCCATCACCGGCGTCAGTAATTTCGGCTTTGCCTTCCTGATGCATCTTTCTGCGCGCTGCCACACAAACGTGTGAACAGACACCCTTAAGGTCCAGGCAGCGTTGTCTCTGATACCCCCTTCCCACCTCGCCTTCACCACATTTCCGACAGAAAAACCGTGCTGTCACCCGCTTCAAAGGAGGCAAGGTACGCGTACTGGCACTCTGCCATCTGTCCGAGTAACCTAGCAAACGCATCAAGCGCGCTTGCACAGGAACCAGCCAGGCATGGATGTCCGATATGATGAGCGAAGTTGCCAAAGGGGAGGATTTGATGTCGTTCGACCCAGAGGCGCCATTGACCGGTACCACGCTTGGATCAGGACTTCCCTTGAGCACGCGTACAGAAGGGAGCGTGCAAAAGACACTCAGAGGCGGTAGGATCAAAGGTTCAGTCGTGTTGGAGGTCCCCATGCAGGGACCCTTCAGAGTACCATGACGCATGCGCTCGTAAATCTTCTTTACCTCGGTGAGTCTTTCCCTGTAAGCTGCCTCGGATTTCTGACGCTGACGGCGTGCTTGCATTTCCAGGAGCTCTGATTCGATTGCAGACCGTATAGGGTGTACATCTGGCAAGTTGTGTAAGCCATCAAACTGTCGTCAGCGAAATGTGTATATACCGATTGCGCTAGAGTACTCACCGTCAGACCTAATGCCCTCCAGAAGTGAAGTCTTGCGCCTCTGCAACGATCCATACGCTTGCGACGCGGTGAGATCATCCATGTTCCATCCTTCACGTTCTGCGAGGAACTTCGTCCTGGCGTTGGCACGTTACCCAGTCAATTCAGAACCTATCGACACGGAATAAAATGGATCTTGCTCACCACGTTTGGTTAGATTTTTCGACATCTTCATATTCTCGATCATAAGCAGATTTCCAGTGTATTAGCAGAGCCGAGAGCTGATGGTATATACCACGCCACTTAGTACCAGGGCTGCGCAGGAAAGGCACCCCAAGAGCGACACACCTCCATGATAATGGGAAACCTCTGGATGGCCGCATTGCAACGCTGAAACGTGGTTAGTAAACGAACAGAGAGATGACAAGCAACATCCGCGAACCTCTATGATACCTCCTCTGTCTTCATCTTCTGTTGAGGAAGTAGCGCCTGTGTGCGTAGCCTGAGGTTGTTCTGCAGCCTCGTAGACCACACAATCGAGTCGAAACTGCTCCAAGTCATTTTTACGGACCAACAAGCTGTCGTGGCTGGGCCCTATACCAGAATCAGCGCTTTATCGAAAGGCTGAAACCGAATCATCCGTACATCTTGAAGAAGGGCATGCAGAAGGATCTACACGCGATATTTGAGAAAGACCTACATCAGCATCACGAGTGAGAACGACGTACGAAAACATAAACTACTCTCCACGAAAGGCACCCAAAGGGACTGACGCTTCTGTCTCGGAAAGGTTGAGGAAACGTCAACGAGGAACTCACTAAATATGAAATAAGATGACGAACGTCAGTCCAAATGTGCCAGGAGAATAGAGATCAGGATGTCAGAGCAAAGCAAATACTGACTTGAGGAATTTCCTCCGGCAATACCACTGCACATGAACACGACATTTAAAGCTGGGTGGGCTGAAGCGTGAACCCACACTCACACTACCACACAACCTGGCCTGTACTGCGAAGCTCACGTACATGGCACGTGTAGCTTTTTGACACACCTCACAGGCGCCCCCATCAAACACGAAGGCAGCGTATTCGGCTTCACTTTTCACCCAAAGGCCAGTGGTATCAGGAAGAGGAACCGGCTTGCAGGTATTTCGAACGCCGCGCCAGATGAAGGAGGCGGAAGGGTTCTGGGCCAGGGTGCGGTGTAAGAAGGAACACGTCCGGGAGACAGCGAGGACAGTAGGAGGAGAACATGTGTAAAGAAGGACTTCTGCCAGGATCTCGATGGGAAGACTGGTCAATGAAGCGCGTGCAGTCAAAAACGTCGTGGACGGGGCAGGAGGAGGGAGATGGACTCCAGATCGTTTGGGTTTCTTGGTAGGGCGACCTGTGGGCATCTGGTGTTTCGCGACGTGGCAGCAAAAGGTAACTCGAAGCGAAATTCAAGTAGCCTTTGATATGAGACTCGTCGGCGTCTCTTTCTAGTCCCCCAACTTGAATTAGGAGACAATCCTAGCCGTGCCCTCCCCATCTTCAACCGCTCAGATTAGATCAGAACTTTGTCCGTGACGTCGAGAAGTAGGGATGTCGATCGAATTGCCTCTAGCTCGGGCACGTTACAGGTCGTAGACGGCTGTTCTCCTTTCCGACAACCTAGCTCCTAGCTAGCTACCTCATCCACCAACGTGTCACTTGAAGTGGCACAGAAAGGATGCTCTTTAATCCCAAAGCTGTGTGGAAACGAAGCGCTAGCCCAAGACGATGTACAGGGCCACGCAGTGCACACAACACATCACATCATGGCCCAAGGTACTGGACTCGTTTCTCATAATGTGATACTCCAACCCAGGAGGGAGGATAAATTAGTTCCACCAGCCTCAGAATCTTGTCTGTGATCGGTCGCTCAATCGCCAGGGGCCTTATAGCTCAGTGGTAGAGCATGCGATTGCAGATCGTGCGGTCCCGTGTTCGAACCACGGTGAGGCCTAATTTTTGTATAGCTTTTTGACTTGGTAGCTGTGTGTCCCAAGTTATGCAATTTGACACGCTGCCCTCCGCCACCATGATACTACGCAACTCGCTCTGGCTGGTCCTCGTCACCCATGTCTACGCCGCGTCGCTGTCCTTGCAATCCCCTCGTTATACCATATCCTCCGCGGATGCATCCCAGCTGCACGCAGACACGTATGTCATCCGTCAAGCCGCTGACCCCAGCCTGACTCCGTCAAAACAGCCTATCTCTTGCCCAAAAACCAGAGCCGTTGACGCTCGGTTCTTCTGACACGCTCAAGCTTACCTTCCAAGTCACCGAAACGGAAGGGGGAAGCGGGGTCCAGCCCCACCAGACGTTCCTCCGCTTCTACGACAGTTCCTCGGGCGAGGAAGGTATTCACCCTGTTCGCGTCACTTCGGGCGGCAAGGCCAAGTTCGAGCTCGTGCGCCTTTGTTCCTTTTGTTCGGTAGGGCTTCCGCTGATATTTTTCTTTCCGCTCAGAACATGGCTCGTCCACCACCATCTTTCCCGCCGACTACCGACCACCCACTTGCAGTCTCCCTCATCCTTGGCTCGTTCGTACACGATCCCGCGACGTTCGATCTCTTTGATCTCTACGTCCCCGCATCCTCGACACCTCCACCCCACCCTGACGAAGAGTCCTTCCACCCCCAACCGCCTATCGCCCATACTTTCCGTCCCGAGCAGAAGCTTCCTCCGAAAGTCGTATCCGCATTTTTCACAGCACTTGTGTTCGCGCCATGGATTGTATTGCTGGCTTTGGTACGTCGCACCTGTCACCACCCATATTGTCGACTCATCGGCGCGTCTGCGTGTAGTGGGGCAAGGTCGGTGTTCGTGTCCCGCATTTGTTCTCTCTCCGCATCTTGCCCTTTACGGCACTTCTCGGCGCCTTCGAGGCTCTCCTTGTCTGGTACTGGGTAGATCTCAAGCTGGGTCAGGTTCTACTGTATGCCGGTATCCTGGCGCTTCCGACCATCTTTGCGGGAAAGACTGCGCTTGCCACCACGGGCGAGTGGCGTGCTGGAAAGTATTAGAAATCTGCTCATTACCCCTGTTCGCTGGAATGAAAACGACGTTCTTTCTGGCTGTGGGTCGTGCCAATGTTCCCCGTGCGTGTCTTGCTTCGAGACAAAAAACGACGACAGGGTACGAAACGGCGAGTGCGTTTGATCTGACGTTGGATTTCGGCTCCTCTGGACCTCTCCTTACTGTTGGTGGCCACTATGTGGCGAATGGGCGCAGGCGAAACACCTGTCGCCAGCACTGCAGACGAATGCTCTGGTGCTAGTCCAAGGCACCTAGGTTGATTGAGCCTACAATCTCCAGGCGAAACACGAACAAGCACATTGTAAAGATCATCAGGCCGGCCAGCCTCTGCGTTGCTAGTCTACGCCTAACGAAGGGTGTAGTGGTAGCATAATGCAAGCGCTGGCATGCGCCTAGGGTATGCGTCACCCTTCGAGCATCCTATTCGAACCGTGTGCCCGTGCCCGTGCTAGCACAGCCCATATCAGGCCAGAGATATCATTTGCTTGCACATGTGCATCAACCACATCTCCTAACTCTAACTCGATCCCTCCTAGTGTGACGTCTGCGGAGACCAACTGTCGTGTGTTTGGAATGAAAAGCAATGTTAGCACCAAGTCACTTGGTTCAGGAGATGTCGAGCCCGGTGGTGGATCGATTGAATATGTGAGTCGTAGTTCGTTTTCGGACTCGACGTGCGTAGACTTGAGAGAGAGCAAGGATCGGTGGAGTGCCAGCGAGGACACAAACCTGCTCGCGTGTGGCCTAGGTCAGGGGTGACGACCAAAATGATTGTCCGCGAACTCCATACCAATCGTAGAGACCGCCGATCCTAGGGTCCTCTTCCTCTCCAGCCTCCTTCCCCACAAGCTCAAGCTCTGCAAGTCTCTCCTTCTCTATGCTTCTTAATCGCTCCAGCTCTGCCATCTCGGTCTTTACGCGTTCTTTCGTTTCAGCTATCTGACCGTTCAGCCCTTGGAGCTCGTCTTCCATTTTTTGCATCTGCACCACTTGCTCGTCCAGCGCGGATGTTGCGGACGCGATGGTCAATCGAGGATGCGGGTGAGCCTGGCGGAGCCGTGTCAAAGCGAGTCGTGCATCGAGTATCTGTGCAGAGAGCGTGGTCGCAAGGCTGGTCAGTGAACGTGCTTTCTGATAGTCTGCTTGTCGGGTCAGTAGCTACACCCATGCGCGCGCTGTGGGGTGCCTGCCTTCCTCTATAAGCGGTGCCAGTGTCCGTATGTCCTCCTGCCGTTCCGCGAGGGCAGCCTTGGCCGCCTTCAGCGCACGCTTCTTCTCTTCGTTGCGTGATCGCAGTTCTTCGTTCGAGGAGGCGGTTATGAGTGGCGCGTCGTCCGACACGATCGTCTTGACGTATTTATCTTTGGCTTTCTGTTCCAGATACTGGAACTTGAGCTGGCGGAGGAACGTCTGGCGGCATCCGTCGTCAGTGAATCGCTTGGCTGGACGGAATTGGGCACGAACGGCTTGAGCCGCGACGTCGCTGGCTACTACGGCGGGATCGCTGAGGGCATCCTCGCCATGGGAATCGTCGAGACCGTCGAACCGGTGCGCTTTCAGCTGCGCGCGCGAGCTGAGAATGTACAGGCTGGCGCTGTCGAGGGCCGCTTGGAGCTGTTTCGACGCGTCCGCGGTGGACATTGCACAAGCGCGTTCGGTCACGTGCTCATCCTAGCCTTGACCATGGCGCACTCGCTCTCGCACGAATGCACGCCTCTCAAACACGCATACGACGCGTGCTTCAACACATGGTTCGAAGGGTATCTCGAGCCCGCCATTGAACACTCCAGGACCACCCCGCCGAGCCAGCGGAACGAGTACGCGAAGAGGAAGGCAGAGGAGTTCGAGCAGAGATGCGGTGCCGTCTGGGCCCAATACAAGGAATGCGTGCAGGCGAGTATGACTCGTGCCCTTCACTGCTTTGCACTGACTCACTGTCTCCTCTTGGTCGCAGAAAGCCGTGCGAGAGCGAGGTCTTGGAGGTCTACTCGAGCAGGCTCGACAGGAGAATCCCTTGGACAAGCCACCACCCGTGTCGGAAGGAAGCGGGACGTCCACAAGCACCAGTCGGTCGTAGGGAGGGTAACGATTTTCGTGACCTCGTTCTTCCTACCTGTATTTCCCTTCGATGCGATACATGGAGTACCACTCATCGAGACAATGTAGCCTGTCCTCGCCCTTCTGAGCTCACGGAAACTCGAGGTATTCCCTGTCTCTTATTCCACCGGATGCCAATAACTGCAAGGACATTATCTGGGGGCACCGTATCACAATGTACTACGATACCCACTCGAGAGCTTTTGTGGAGTGTCCGAGCAGTCAGCTTTTGTGAGTGAACCCCGTACGACTTCAACGATACTAGATTCAGTTCTGATCCCAGGCGTCCACCTATGCCAAGTGTCTACCATCCTGTATAAACGTGGGAATGCAGTGGATGGCCAATTCATTACGGTATACTATTGAGCATGGTGGAGGCCTCTGATGATACTCATAGTAGGTGGAAAGGTCAGCACACAAAGAGAAAAGTAAGACTATTCTGCCAGGTCCCGCAACTAGGAAGAGACAACCAAACACAGGAGAGCGGAATATTGGGAGCCGCATGCCAGTATCCGCTCTCGTTAAGAGAATTCTGGCGGCTTTTCTGTGGGCCGGCCGATGGCCAAGGTGGCATCGTGGTTCTGACCGTTGGCGCGGTTCCGTGTTTGGAGCTCAGGGTCTATGAGTATATTTTGTCGGGGAGGATCGAGGCATTCCCCTCCAGTCCCATCTCCTGTAGACGTCGACTCTTGATTATGGAACTCCTGACTTGGCAGCCAGCACTCGAAATGCGCTTTTCTAACGCGACCGTCGGTAAGTGTAGAGGTGTCCAATCCCCCGAAATTGATTATTGACGGACCGGGACGATAGGTACACTCCTCGCGGGCGTATTGTGTAAGTATTATCGCTAGCATTCGACGTCAGTTTGACGACTTCAACTGACCCGCCGCGTACCAAGTCAATACCTTCTTATATGGCATTGTCACATGCCAGTTTGCAGCGTACTGCAAGAGAAGTAAGTAAACTGCAAAATCAATCTACAGAAGCTCACTCTCCGTCTCAGAATTCCACGATCCGCTCGCAGTAAAGTCGATCATCTTCCAGTCTACGAGTGTATAGCTTTGACGACTGATTCTAGGTGTATGGTGTTCTTCCTGTTCGTTTTAGATACGTTCCATAGTATCTCGTGAGTGTCATCAATCACCTAGTGCTATTGAAACGACTCGATTCTTGCTGTAGAGTCATCTATATGGCAATGGATCATATGTTTGGTGTCCAATCAACTTCTGTTTCTCTCATATTCATTGTATTTCAGTGCGATGAACTGTAACAATCCAGTAGCCCACGTAGGTGTGTAGACCTTGTGATCTTCCGCTTCGTCCATCTTGACGTTCCCGGAAGTGGCAAGGTGGCCGTACACGTTTACCCCTGTCTGCACTGCGCTTGCTGCCTTGATGGAGCAAATGTTTCTGGGATACAGGTAAGTGCGCGATAACATCAATCCAATCTCAAACTGGATCTCTGTCGTAGAATTTGGCGTTTCGCAGGCAACAAGGTCTTGTGTGGCGTAGTCATCCTCCTGGCGATTTCTTCGTTCGCTCTGGGAATCGCTTGCAGCGTCGGGACATGGATTACTATAGGGTGCGCCCCATGTTTATTGTACGGTATTAGCCTGACCATAGTCATTTAGTTCTGAGCGAACTCCCATCATGGCTCTTGTGGTCGCTTGGTTGCTCACGCAAGTCACAGTGGATGTGTTCATCGCCAGTACGCTCGTTTACCCGTATAATGCCAAGTTTGTTCATCACGAATTCCAGTCACGATGACCATCCTCTTGTCCCGTTCACGAACTGGCTTTCCCAGGACAGACACAAAGCTTGAGCGACTTATTCGCTGTGCTGTCCAAACGGGTCTCTTCGTCGTGATCTTCTGCATGACTGATTTGGTCGCTTTCGTTGCTTTTCCGAACACGGGTCTCTACGCCATGTTCGCCATTCCCATTGGTTGTATCTACACGAACGTAAGTGCCGTCGACCTAACGAGGGCGTGTGCGGATCACTGACTGTTTTTTTCTTTTGATACAAGCAGACCTTGTTGGATACCCTTCTCATCCGGGAGTCGATCGAGGCAGTCATAGTTAGTGACCGCTAGGACCGAATGTCCACTGCTGATAACGACTGATTCCTCCACAGGTAGACCCTGCGACGGTGACCCAGCCCATAATACCAAGATTCACCACGGGCCTCGAGAACGAATTTCACGAAAGAAATATTCCAGGGGAAGACGACCGTTCGCTGTCTTGTGAGGGTGCGGGGGGCAAAGACATTCCCTGAACCCACATTCGGGGCCTGGTCCTCAAGGCAAGCACAGGGAGTGGTTATTGAATAGTATTTCGTTTCACTGCCACTTTACATTGTTCCTGCGTCCTTTACTCCACGCTCGGCTTAACGTCCTGAAGACCTTGCATGCTGGGAGCGACTCGGCGGGCTTGCATCACAAGCAGAGGGGTGCGAGTCGTTGCAGAAGATGATAGCATTACTATACTAGATATATAATGACAACTCAGTGCACGAAGTGATTCAACGCCCTCTCTGGTATGGATGGAATCGACCTCTTTTTCGATCACCCCTGTCTTGGGGCAGGCGCGTAGGTTGGGGAAGAGGAGCCTTGGAGGACGTGAATGCAATTTGTGAACGTTTTGACTGTGTTGCAGACGCTTGTTCTGAACGCGTTCTTTGTAGCTCGGCTTTGGGAGAGATACGTGTTTCCCCAGGACGGGGCGATATTTGCAACCACACAAAGGGATGGAGATGGTCATGAACATGGGTCGAATGAAGACCACAAGACACCACGTACCGATCCGGTCTGCAAACCATTCTGGTTCTACATCATTTGGGTTCCAGATACTGGTCGGGAAGTTTGTCGTTCTTTCATCGACGTCAACAAATTCGACGAGTGTAGCATAGAGATGAGGGTTGCGGAACGATCGATTTGACATGAGAGAGTCATTGAAGTGTCTAGGATTTACGGGATCACGCTTTAGCGCCAGGAACTGGGCTACCTTTGCCTGTGACACACAATGAATTGTAGAAGTAAGGCGACACGGAAAGATGTTATACCTCAATAGCCGGGTCACACGAAGCTGTAGATCCGACGGGGATTCCCCAGTCGACTATGCCCGATATAGATGGGGGTCTCAAGAGCTCGCGAATGCGCGCGAGTTCACTGTCTTCGGAGGAACCTGAGGTAGAGGGTAAATTTTCTGCGAGTTCTTCATGTGCGGGTGACGGCACGTTGGACCAAGCTTGGTCCGTCACAATGTCATCGGACAGATGTGCTCGAGGGTGGCTTCTCGTAGGTGCTGGTTTGCGAATGATGATTTGGGACTTGGGCAATGGTCGAGCTAAAAGGCAATGACCGCGAGCACACTTGGGGCATATTAGGGACGTACCATCTGAAGAGGAAGTAGAAAAGACCTTTAGTGGCTTTTCCTATTCCCAAACAGAAGCGCAACCAACGAGGGAAACGATTGAACAAAGCCCGGCAGGGAGACTCTTACATGGTTATTGGCTAGGCCAATGACGACAGACTTGGAGGTGGAGGCCACTTTGTCCTCCGCGTCGCTTTGGGAGTCGTCGCTGTATGCGACGAGGCCTGGGGGCGTGTTAGACGTCGCTGGCGGCGGGAGGGCCTCGCTCACCGTGCATGGTAGCGCGAGGGAAGGTCGGTGCCGGTAATTGAAACTCCGCGCGATCGTGTTGAGGAAGATGCCGAGTTGCCGAGGCAGACTCTCGCATGCGCCTCCGCCAGCTCGTCGTCTCGCTCGCCGTCTGGGCGGTCTGCGGCTCGGCTGCGAGCGAACAGGTCGTCGCCGACTTTTATGGCCGACATGCCTCGACCTCGGGCCACACCAACAACTGGGCCGTCCTCGTCTGTGCCTCTCGATACTGGTTCAATTACAGGGTATGTCATTCAAGCATGCAATAGCCCACTCACGCCAACGGCCCTTAGCATATGGCAAATGCGCTGGGAATGTAATTATCACCCTCGTCTGCGCGTCTCTTTGCTGTTCAAACTGCCCTTCCCAGGTATCGCACTGTGAAGCGTCTCGGAATCCCGGACTCAAACATTATCCTCATGCTTGCGGACGATGTCGCATGCAACACACGGAACAAGTTCCCCGGGAGCGTCTATGCCAAAGCGGGGCGTCACCTCGATCTCTACGGCAACAACATCGAGGTGGACTATCGCGGCTATGAAGTGACTGTAGAAAACTTCATTCGGCTGCTTACCGGTATGTTGAGACCCAAAAGATCATCTCGTGGACCAACTCCCTGTGCAGGACGAGTCGACCCTTCGGTACCGCGCTCAAAACGATTGCTCACGGACGACCGCTCAAATATCTTTGTATACATGACCGGCCACGGTGGAAACGAATTTCTCAAGTTCCAGGATAACGAGGAGATCAGCGCATTCGACATTGCAGACGCTTTTGAGCAAATGTGGCAGAAAAAACGGTAGGTGGGCTCGGTTGGACCATTGCTTGATTCAGCAGTTCAAAGGTGTGCCCTAGGTACAACGAAATATTCTTCATGATCGACACCTGCCAAGCGAATACCATGTATTCGCAGTTCTACTCTCCGAACATCCTAGCCACAGGGTCTTCAGAGATAGAAGAGAACTCTTACTCGGTGCGCACTGCTTGATCTGTTCATTCCTTGACCTGATCGCGAACAGCACGAGAGCGACAACGATATTGGCGTGTCTGTCATTGACAGTTACACTCACTTTGTACTCGAATTCATGGAAAGCATTAACAAAACGAGTCAGGCTTCCGTGCAAGAATTGGTGCGTCATTCTTGCTTGACACCACACCGTCAGCCGTTCACGACCCCTGCAGTTTTCATCTTACGATCCCGCCGTGATTCGCTCTCACGCGGGGGTGCGGTCGGACCTGTTTCGACGACCACTGGACAAGACACACATCACGGATTTTTTTGGTGGTGTCGCTCAGGCAGAAGTGTTTCCTATTGCCCCCGAAGTTATACAGGCCTTCTCCGAAGACCCACAGCCGCCGGAAGGATTACAGCACGTAACAACCCTTCCGGAGAACGATCCCGTTCCTGCGCGCCACCACTCCGACAGAGTATGGGACAATGCCACTGTGCCGCTGCTAGAGAGTCGGGATGAAACTTGTGCAAAATGGAAAGCTGTGAGAAAATGGACGTCCGTCGCGCTGGTAGCATCTCTCGTGGCCTTGGTATCATTAACTTAGTAAAGCTTTGTAATTACACGACTGTCTCGATACGTCCCCGGAGACTGAGCAGTTCAGTTAAATAATTGTTCAGCAAGGTGAGGTACATATGCACATGTTGCTACAAGATGGGACACTACATATTCGTCAAAGCAAGATGATATTACGGTCCCTTGTACAGTTCTCTGTTCCAGTGTTCAAAGCTCCTGGTGCTCTTCCGCACTCCACTTCTTGTCAGGGTCGTACATTGTTCCGTCCTCGGACATGCACCACTCAATCACAGCGCAGGGAGGCCACAGGCCTTTGGGCTCATCGCCAACATCCCGGAGCAGCAGAGCGACGACACCATGTGCAGGAACGTCGTGTACCGTAAGGTTTCTCGCCGCAGTACCGTTATCAGTATGCGTCCAGAGGTCCTGAGTTACGAGGTGAGCGCTACAGCAGGTGAACAAGATCATAGCATAGAACCCACCCGTACGGAGTATTGTCTTCCTGCTCGGATCCAAGGAGACTCTGTCAGGTTAAAGAACATGGTAGCGGGTTCGTCCAAGGTGTTGATCTACAGACGCTCAACAAAAATGCACAGTTGAAACAACTGTGAAACCGCTCACAAGCATAAAAACTGTGCCGTTTTGGCTGTCGCCACTCCAGTATTGCGCCGGGTGAGTTGAATTACTCACGTAGTCGGGCTGAGGATGTGTTCATTCGACACGCCATACGCATGAATGCATATTTGCCTACGTTGATGCCCCATCGGAAGGGAGAAATGCTAGTGCCCACAACGGAGTCCTGGTTGATAGCGATGATTTCGTGGTTGGTAAGAATCTCGAGGGTTTCATTGCTTGCTGACTCCAACTAAGCAAAGATCATATTTATACCCCAACTTTGATTTAAGTGAGGCACCTACGTGGAGACTGATCAAAAGAGGGGATTTCATGAGAGCCCAGGCGGTAAAGTGTGTTTTCGTTTCCTCATATGATAGATCGCCGTTCCCCCTTATAGGAGATATTAGGAGTAAATAACCAAGCACCCCCGTGCTACTCACACTTCCAACTATGAAAACGTCAGGTTTAGCTTGTTGGCATACACAGCACTCACTATATCCATGTCATTGTGACCATAAAAGTCGGTAGACGATGTAAGGAATGAATTTCTAAAGGAAAAAAAAATCGAAGGAACTCGAAGTCACAAATAGAGCAACCTACTGATTGATGAGTTTCGCAATCGACGACCAAGACGCCTCTGGAGGAAGACCGTCAGACAATGATCAAACCACGCTACGAAATCCACACCAATATCGCTCGTTGTCTGACAAATTAGTTATGAATGCGTAGGCAACACATGATTGATTCACCTACCCGCCAACTTTGCCCGTACTTCTTTGCCCATAACCAGCTTTGTTGCTAGTGAAACAGAAGAACATGAGCGAACCGACTTCGACATAAAACGGAAGACCATACCCTTCCCCATTGACACAGTGACAGGAACAAAGGCGGTTTTCCAGAAGTCTCCGCAAGATCCTTGATGGCACTGGCCATACGTTCGTACCCTACACAATACTCGTCAACCCACAATCTGAATAACCAGGATCACTATAGACGAGCTCACGGCCCATGATATTCTCCCTTGTGATATTGTCGAACGGCACTGCACAATTGTCGTACCTGGCAGAAATAAAAGTCAGGACCACGTCACACAGGCTGCGTAAACGTACTTAAGATAATCAAAGCCCCAGCTGTGGAACAGCTTTGCATCTCTATGAAAGTAATGGAGAGTATGTTGAGTAAGAAAGAAACTGGGACTAACCTTTCTTCATTCTGATACGAACCGGGATACAACTGGCACGTGAACCATCCAGAGTCGCTGTACTGTTGCCGCAGGTGTCAGAGATGAAAGAAAACAGAAGGTCGTATCATACAATTCCGGTTTTGCTGCATGATCCTCGACATCAATGCGATGGGCCAGACAAGGCACACTGTCAGACTCACAAACCCAAGGCATGAATATTGTCCGTCAATGCCTTCATTCCAGCGGGAAACCTATCCTTGTCTACAACAACGTCAGTTCAATGTCAAAGCCACACGTGAAAACGACACACGTGCAACAATATCCCCACTTGGGCTTCGTTTCTTCTCCGAGTAACAATCATCAATGTTGATGTGATTGTACCCCGCGTCCTGGGTTTTGGCAATGAATACATGAGAGCACACACGACATCTCTCAGCACAAACCGCAAGACCAAGGTCTTTCATCTGCGTAGCCGTATTGGCGATGAGTGTCTCATTGATAGCACACTAATGGAACAAATATATATAAAATGATCTGTCATTCTTGTCGAATAAGTATCACTTACATAGTATGCATTCCAGGCTGATAGTCATATTTGAGCACCCCGTCGCCGACTAGTACAACCTGGTGACTCACTATTGAACCCCATGACTGATCCGGAGAAGATTTCATCAGATACCGCAACGCGTCATACGACTGTGAAGCTCACCAGGAAGCTTCCCAACTCTCTGAACCTCGCGCGTGAGACGCGCATACCCTTTGTGACGGGCGAAGAAGGCCGACAAGCCCAGTATCGCTGCCAGGGTGAACACTAAAACGCCCCAGACTTGCCCGCGAGCCTCCTCCCTTTTCCGCGGAGACCGTGACTGCACTAGAAATCATGTAACAAGGTCGTGCATCAGCCCTCACCACGATACAGACACCATGCTCGTGGCGACAAGCGACCACGTTCAGCGGAAGTTTGCTCACAGAGTAAAGGTGTCAGCTCGGAGCCACACTGCTGGCAAGTGGGAGGCGAGCTACTGGACCCTGGCTTTGCAGACATTCCAGAATGCGCGTGCCAGGTGGTTACAAGAAAGGGAGAGGCAGAATGGATCCAACACTTTACTGCGGGGAAGGACCGCTGCAAGAATGTCGAGATCCGTCTGCGGGGGAAACTCGCCCAAAATAGTTTCGCCCACAACGTGTCGAGTCACTCGCAAGCGCATGTTCTCACATCGAACGCAAGATATCGACCTGTGCCAAAGGTAAACACTGCTACTTAATAGTACATAGTTCCGTTCTCCGCTGTGCACTGAGCTGCTGCTTCACCAGCGCAGGGCGGCCAGAGCCCAGTGGGTTCGTCACCAGCATCCTGGAACAGCAAGGCGGCAACACCGTGAGAGGGTATGTCAGTCGCCGTGTAATTGCGCACAGCGGTGCCATTGTTAGTGTGTGTCCAGAGATCCTGAAGATGAACACATCCAATTAGAAGCTGGAAGTGTAGACTGATCGACGAGACATGTCCACATACTCTGACAGTATACTGGCGACCGGCGCGGATCCACGGGGATTCGGTTAGGTTAAAGAATAAGTCAGCAGACTCGCCGAGGGTATTGATCTGTCGCGAGGATCAGTCAGACCAAGTCGACCTGGAGGGCATGCACACACCAGCATAAAGACTGTTCCATTCTCACTTGGACCACTCCAATACTGGGCAGGGAACGAGGAGTTATAAGTCCAATCGGGCTATAATCACGTATAACCACATGCTTCAAGTAACATGAAAGACGCCTACGTTGACACCCCAGCGAAAGGGCGAAATGCTTGTCCCGTACACTGGGTCCTGATTAATGGCAATGATCTCGCTGTTCTTGAGGATCCTGAGCATATCTGAGCTGATAGTCGCAAGCTGACATCCCAGTTCAAAACGGCGTGTAGTGGAGGTCATACATGCATCACTCACGTCGGTACCAATCAGCAGTGGGGCTTTCATAAGGGCCCAAGCCGTGAAGTGAGTCTTAGCTTCGTCGTAGGTGAGATCTCCATTTCCTATTTCAAGCTGATTCTCGTGTAAGTATCTATATCAACGAGATGCAACAGGGGATAATACCATATCGGGATCATTCCGTCCATAGAAATCCGTAGCTTGGGTGATGAAGGAAGCGCTGGTGGTTTGTTCAGTCTCGTTTCTTGACAAGTTATGCGACTGGGCTAAACCTACGAGTTAATGATTGCTGCAATAGAATTCCAGTTAGGTCCAATGTCGTCGTCGATCTAATCGAGTGATGACGATCATGGTGTGCCTAGTTCGAGTCTGTGCTCACCCTCCAACTATGGCCAAGGGAAGCACCCCAACTACACCAGTAAAATGAACTTGCGGGTTAACGAAACGTTTATTTTGGACTTACAGCCAGACTTGATTCTAAGGAGTACATGTAAGCAGGACGCAAGAAGAATATATTTCACGCACCCATCCCCATTCGCATAAGCTAAAAACAAATGTGGTCCCGGTCCGCTGAGCAACTGTTGCTAATGCATCTGCCATTCGCTGGTACTCTGCACGTTGTAATGAGGTCATGGACGTCCAGATTGGAAGGAGCACTCACTGCCGACAACACCCTGTCGGATCACATCGTCGAAAGGAACTAGGAAAGCGTCAGAGCAAAGGCAATGGGACAGTGTCGGCTGATCACTAACTGGCACAATTGTCATACCTGTACATTCAGGAATCAATGGCATTCCAGGAATACAAGTAAAGCACCTACTTCAAAAAGTCAAAACCCCAAGACTGGAATGTGAGAGCATCCTGTTCCTCGTGCATGAAGGAACCCGGGTACCCCTGGCACGTAAACCAACCAGAATCAGAGTACTGAACCGAAGTGAGTCGGTTAATCACTTTCAATGATCCGGTAACTTACGATCCCGGCATAGCTACACGAACACACACGATGAGCATCTTTATCACTGTGACAAGCCATTGTACTCACAAGCCCATCGAGTGCAGTTCATCAGTAAGATTGTTCATGCTTGGGAAGCGAATAGGGTCTTTGATCAGGGATGTGAGCTGGCCGGTTCCGTAAGTGCTATAAGCGACGACACGACTAACCAGAAAGGACTTGGCCCGTGGAGCTACGGTTCCTGCTTGCCCAACAATCATCTAGGTTGACGTGGTTATAACCGACATCCTGAGGTCATGAGGCGGTCTGTCCTGGTCTGCTTCCAAGTACCCTCACCAAAAGGCCATAGTCTTTCATGAATTGCGCGGTTTGAATGATGAGGGTCTCATTCACGTTGCACTACCAGAGACATTAGCATAAGACGGCGGGTGGCTCACGCATAGCCTACCGCGAATGCATTCCAGGCTACAGATCCGAGGCGGGGTCAGGTCCATCGGTGGCTAAACTAGAACGCCACCTACCATTGTAGCCCATTACTTGGCAGCAATTCAGCGCCCTCTGAAGTCATGACAGAAGCCCATTAGCTTACCAGGAAGCTTGCCAACGCCATTTTGCAATCCAGTCACGGACGATGCAATGGAGACAATACCAAAGGCGATTCCAAGAGACGGTAACATCTTGAGAGATGGGTACGAATTCTCACGCAAAACGGCTCCACCCTTTTGAACCCTTCACAATGACGTGAATGGAGTTCCGGAGCCCACTGGCATGTGCACGTTCTCGTCACCGGTGGGAAGCGCGTACTGTGACACAGACCTAGACCGACGCCTTTGCCAGGACCCTCCAAACGGGGTCTATTAGAAACACACCGCACGACGGCGATTTCGTTCATGGAGGGCGATATTTGGCCTATGCGAGCTAGAGAGCGAAAGTGGATCTAGGGATAACAATTAAGAGAGATTACGCCTATTTCCGAGCTCCGTGGTTTGCCTGAGGGACCAGCACTGCACACCAAGTACCTATATAAGCCGCTGGTGGGCAGGTCATTAGTTGAGAAGGAAATACATACCTCACCGAGCCTGCTTGCAGCTTCTTGAATAGGTAATACAACACTCTGCACAGAGATGTCTACTTTGATCGCTGTTCTATACTCTCCTGGGTACGAGGATGAGAGAACCCCATACATGCACTCACGGTCGACCCATCTCGCTTGAGATCACCCAAAGGTAACACGCTCTGTTCATATAGCTGGAACACTCGGGGGTCGCCAAGGCGTCAGAATATCCCCATCAAGACGTGTCATTGGCCGTTATTCGACCGCGCGTGGCCCAGGTTGGCGACATGGCAGCCGGCGCTGTGGAGCACCTCGTTGAGTAGGCGAAGGGCACTAGCAGGAGGAACTCAAACAAGCCCAAATACAATCTGTGGCTGTGCAGTCATATCGTTTGACCATCGCCATCATGAAGCTCGTCAGGTGAATGTTTCTCTTTGGCGCGCGCCCTCAAGCTTTAACCAGACCCCAGAACCATCTTACCCTTGGAAAAGCACGTTGCTGATGCCCGTTTTGTTTGATTCACTATATCAGGTTCTTGATGAAGTTGAACAACGAGACCGTCACCATCGAGCTCAAGAACGGATCCGTCGTTCACGGGACCATCACTGGTGCGCCTCGCATCGCCGTGGAATCCAAGTCGTGCACCAACCGTTCTTTTGCAGGCGTCGACATGCAGATGAACACGCATCTCAAAACCGTCAAGATGACGGCACGCAATCGTGACCCCATTTCCCTAGACGCGCTTTCCATCCGTGGAAACAACGTTCGCTATTTCATTCTTCCCGATGCCCTTCCCTTGGACACGCTCCTTGTCGACGATGCACCAAAACCAAAGGGAAGGAAGAAGGAGGATGTCCGTGGCCGTGGCCGTGGAAGGGGAATAGACCGGGGGCGTGGACGAGGCAGAGGTCGTGGGCGGGGGCGAGGATTCTGATCACCTCTCACTTCCAACGCGAAAGAGCGCCCGCTACCTTGTCCATAGCTATTCCAAGTCGGAGTGCTTGGCTTGTATCCTTACTGTCGTTGATGACATTTTTTTTCCCACTTGCCTCCGAGCGGTGGCGGTGGTCCCTACTCTTGATGATTTTCAGGAGGCTCGCGTCCACGTCGACGAGGACGCTACCTCTGACCATTCGCCAGATTTTAGCCTCGAGCCAAGACACCGCGAGCAAAGTGCACGTACATGGCTGGATCAAATCTGTCAGACGGCAGAAGAACGTCACGTTCGCGGTCGTCAACGACGGTAGCTGTGCCTCGGGGCTCCAAACGGTCCTGAGCAATCGTTTGGACGCGAATTTTCACGGGTACGCATGCTCTCCGTTGTCCCGGTTTCGCCTTTCCGTCCGCCCTTTGATGATGCTTACGAACCTTGTAGGTTGACCAATGGTGCGAGTGTGCGCATGACGGGTACCATCGTAGCCAGCCCCGGGGCTGGACAAGCGCAGGAATTGCAAGTCGACTCACTAGAAATACTCGGCGAGTGCAACCCAGACGTCGGTTTCTGGTATTCGATCCTCGACACTTCCTCACGCTCGTCTCCAGGTATACCCGATCCAGAAGCAAGCACTAACGTTGGAGTACCTCCGAGACCATGCTCACTTGCGCCCCCGGACAGACGCCAATGCAGCCATGCTCCGCCTCCGTGATTCGCTCGTCAAATCTCTCCACGCCTTCTTCGAGGTGCGTTTCACACCCGAGCATGCATCATTTGCTCACCTCCTCACCCGCTCACCAAAAAGTTGTACAGAAACTTGACTTTTGCTACGCACACACCCCGGTCCTCACCTCCAGCGACTGCGAGGGTGCAGGCGAGACTTTTCGCGTCGCACCATCGTCTACGTCGCCGTCCCAAAAGACAGTGTCGCCGCCGGACGTTCACGCAGAGTTTTTCTCCAAGCCAGCCTACCTGACGGTATCCTCCCAGCTCCACCTCGAGGCGCTCGCAGCCTCACTCGCCCGTGTATACACGCTCTCTCCGTGTTTCCGCGCCGAACGTTCACAGACGAACCGACATCTTGCCGAATTCTGGATGCTCGAGGCAGAGTGGGCATGGACGAACGAGGTTGGTGACGTATGTGACCTCGTTGA
The DNA here is from genome assembly GCA_038089895.1 of Boletellus ananas. Lineage (NCBI taxonomy): Eukaryota > Fungi > Basidiomycota > Agaricomycetes > Boletales > Boletaceae > Boletellus > Boletellus ananas. Next base: position 16,898 of record JBBPLS010000099.1, on the reverse strand, counting down.
GACCTGCGTCAGGCACGCACTGGATTCCGGACGAGACGAGCGCGCCTTGCTCGCGAGAGGGATCACTGGACAAGAGGAAAGAGCCAAGACCCTCGAGATCGCCGCAGCCCCCAGGCCGTGGGTGCGAATGACGTACACGGAGGCGATTTCTGAGCTCGAAAAATATTGCGCCTCCCCTGCGTCGCGGGCCAGTCCGTTCGTATTTGAGCCCAAATGGGGCTATGGGTTGCAGAGCGAACACGAAAGGTGGCTTTCCGAGGTGTTTGTGAAAGGGCCGGTCTTCGTCACGGACTACCCGAGCGTCCTGAAGCCGTTCTACATGCGGATGAACAAGGACGAGAAAACGGTCGCGTGCTTCGACCTCTTGGTACCGTTTGTTGGGGAGCTTGTCGGTGGCTCACTGAGAGAGGAACGGTTAGAGCCACTCCAACGGCGTATGACCTCTCATGGCTTGGATCCCGCAGGAGAGGAATATGGCTGGTACGTGGATCTGCGGCGGTATGGAAGTGCACCGCATGGTGGCTTTGGGTTGGGGTTCGAACGACTGGTCAGTTGGGTGAGCGGGATTGAAAATGTACGCGAGTGCATAGCAATGCCAAGGTGGGCCAAAAGAATGCTGCTCTAGCCATGCGTACATATATACCTACTAAGTTACTCGGTGTCCAAATGTTCAACGTTCGGTAACTAACGTCCTTGACTGTCCAAGTCCGTTAAGGAACATACATGATCGTCCGTCAAGCATTAGCAGCGTCAGGTATGTGCCGAAAACATGCAGCGATTGTCCGATGATGAATTCTGACAGTGCCGAAGAGTTATGCAAGGTCGGCAAAACCAACGCGAGTGTTGCCAACATCGAAGATGGTATAGACGTTCTGCAGGAAGACATCCCCAATGATCCAGTATACTGCAAGACGATAAAGTCAGTAGACACTCGTACACCTCAGAGGCGAGTAGATGCATACCACTCCCCCCGCCGGCAAGACCACAAATACAGTTTTCTGAACCCTCGGAGACCGGTCCAAGGTTGAACGTGGAAGATGAAACAGTGAAGTTACGAGAACCAAACGTCAACGTTGGCGCAAGTGAACCGACGATATCACATGGGGCTAGGAAAAATATGAATAGATGTCCTACTCAGCAGCATCAGACGGCATACCACTCCAGAGGCCACCTCCAATACTTTCAGCAGCAGTAACGTTGGCATAAAATGCCTGGGCATCGCTGTCAGTTGTAATAATCTGGGTCGTTCCCGTGTCGATTATCGCCTGCGCGTAGGAAGTCCTGCTGACGACAACTACATCCGGAGTATTGTTCAAGCCAGGGCGAGTGAGACCAGCAAAGGGAATTTGCCAGTACGCTGGGAGAGATACGTTGACATACTCTAACGTCGACTCTTGATACATGTCCGTGTTAGTCCCGCCTATAGTGAGCTCACTCTGGCCAGACTGGGATGACAGCGCGAAACCGAACACTGGTTGTGGCACAATGCCAGCGGAGACCATTGTCTGGAACACGGGCGAAGCGCCAAGAGTAGAGATCTGGGAGAAGCCCATGCCAAGCAGTCCATCTGGGCGGAAGGTGGGGCTCTCCATTCCGGAAGAATAAGTCGTGGCAACACCGATAGTCTGGTTAACAGCCTGGGCACAAGTGGTGGATCGGATGGACTTCAGCACCGTAATACAGTAAACGCGCCAGACAGTACCTCATATCCACCCATGTACACGTTGTCCGCATACTGGGTACCATTTGCATTTGAGCCGCCACTATACGATATCTGAAACGACTTGCCCAGGTCAACGGAAGTCGAAGAGGCTGCAGGGTCGTAGCGTGTATGCCCATTGCAGGTATTGCCGCAAGCATTGCTTGGGAGTATTAGGTCTCCTGAGCCGGTGTCGAAGTCGACTGTACAACCAAGACGTAGGTTCATCGGTCAAGAACAAGGAATTCTAAGATACCTGTGAAGTTTTGTTGGGGAGTACCAACGTTGATGGTGCCCATCCACATGTTGGAGTTGACCTCGGTGAGGGATATGTCGTTACTATCTCTCTTGGAATGGCGACTTGGCGGGACATGTCCGGGTGGAGTGGGACTGTCTGGGCCTGGACTGAGCGCAGTGTCCTTTCGATGTCCTTTCGTTAGTTTGCCTTGAGGAAAGGTGGCTTCAATAGCCCTGACCTTCCCGCCAGTTGCAAAAACTCCCGTACCAATCTCGGAGATTGCCAGTGCCAAAGGGTGGAGGGTGCCTGTGTTTGCTCGATACGACGCAAGCGTGGAATGATATTTCCTTGTTACGAGATGGTCAACTTAGTGGGTGAACGCCAAGATATCGGAAACGATGCCACTTCAGACCCCGAGCGGCCATTGGTATCGTACCAATCAAGTTGGACAGGGATGAAATGATGGCATGAACACGCGTGGGATGACTTACGCTGCGATCCAAGCTATTTGGGCCTTGAGAAGGTCCACGTTGCCATAGCCTGCGGCGCGAGTGACAAAATTGCGCGACTCAGGGTCTGGAGAACGTGAAGTGTGCGTAACGAACGACTTCCGCTGGAGTGGAACTCGCAACGTATTTTTACCGGGCTGCTCTGCAGCGACCGACGCGAACGAAAAAGAGAGTAGGGCAAGAAATGCGGCGAATGTCGGTGAGAGGTGCATCATGAACGACAGCAAGAAAGGCTGCTAGCCGACCCTCCTTACATCACAGCGTCGGGGTACGTAAATGAAAACCGGTCAAGGACTCAGGCGCACATTTCTTCCTTCCAATCAGTCTTACGGAGCCAAGGAAGATACAGCTTTTGGATGACGGTGCAAACTACATGACATGGGAGATCAAAAAGCGGGTCCCTCGGGATAAGGTTCGGCCTGGTATGCAGGCTCTTGGGCATACGCAGGTTCCTCGACGGCGGGTGGAGCCGAGACAACGGCAGGCTCTCTCGACTCCGATGAAGGCTCAGAAACAATCTTGTCGATGGGTGGATCCAATATGGTGACGGAATCGGGGAGGGGCTTTCGGGGACCTACTAGGCCTTCAGGATCCCAGCCCTTCATGCTGAAACAAAAGGTAAGATATGAAGCATAGCATGTGTAACGCGGCCCCTACATTTTGACCTTGATACCAAGGACACCCTGCTTCAGTAGTACGTGTCGCACAGCGTGATCGACAAAGTCACGGACGGGTTGACCGGAGTGGATCATGAATCCGTCAGTGAACTTCATAGACTTGGCACGGGCAGCACGAAGTTTGCCCGAAACAACTACTTCGCAACCCTTGGCGCCCGACTCCATAACGAATCGAAGTACACCATAGCAGGCTCTGTAACTCAGTTCAGGTAGGAATCTAATACCCATGACCATGGACCTGCCTCCTAACAGCAAGACCGCCCAGGAGCTTGTATCGCAAACTTTCGCACTGGGCAATTGCAGAGAGTCCACGGTGCTGGACCTTCTCGGCGTACAATTCAAGAGAGTTTTCGGGGAACTTGAAACGCTTTTGAACGAGCGCAGTCAACTCGCGGATGCGGCGAGCCTTCTCGCCGAGAACTTCCTGAGTGTGAGTGGCACGGATGATGATCTGGGGGTGGATGTAGACCGTGTGATTCCAGGAGTGGTATAAAATACCTCTGTGCGCGCATGGGTAACACGGACATCACAGCCAGAATAACCTTCCTCAGCGAGTTCACGAGTAAAGAACTCGTTGAGTTCGGCGCGGAAGACACCGTCCGCGACAAACTTGCGCTTTTTGCTGATCTGAGCGGACATGTTCAAGGAGTTCTGTGAGCGAGAAAGATAAGCCCGATGTCATCATCTGAAACGAGGGGCTGCCATCCATCCCGACTACCAGGAAACAATAAGGCAAACTTGAAGAATACGCAAGACTATGGCATCGAGGGACGGACACGCACCTTGTGGAAATCACGTCGTTGACGCCGGGCGTGGTGTCGGGCTCAACACAATCGATATGTGCACCCTCCAGCCGATCTAACTTTGAGCTCCGCTTCAACTACTTGCCATTCGTGGTTGCACCCCTAGGCAATCATGTAGAGCAACTACTGCTGCACGATACAAGGACATGTCCCCTCTGCGACGGAGTAGCTATCTGCTTGCGCCCAGGGTAGGTGGACCCATTCTGCCCCCGTGCTTAATCCTTCTTCAAGTGCCCCCCAGCATGAACATGGTGTTCGCCAGAGAATGGGGTACTGGAGAGTTTGACGTTCACTCACCAATCTGATCATCGGTAGCGATGTTTCAGGGTTCCTGACGATACGAGAGAATGTGCTACCCATACGACGCATCTTTTGATGGACGCACTTTCAGGGAGGTGCAAACATGCACTCGTCGGAGGCGTTGCTCAAATCACTCCTTCCCATAAAATCCAAGGGCGAAATCCACCTCCTCGTATGTCACATGCAAGGAAGTAGGGCCAAAACAGCGGCGCTCACTTGAAACATTATGAAACTACCCGTAACTACCTCTCTCCTGCAGTTCCCATCGTTGCTGTCGTCACACATCTAGAGAGGTATCAGGATCACATGGAAGATTGGTGGTCTAACAACGGGCGGGGGCTAGCCAGCCACGGGTAGACATCACAGATCACGCCTGCATTACCACCATTCCGTTTGCCATGACCTATCTGTACCTTCCTCGTTCCGAGAGCGGCCTGTTTACTCGCGGAGTGCAGTTTGCAGCACAATTTACCGAAACTGCATTGCGGTCGAGTTTCCCACAGCTCCAGGGATACATGAGCAGGAGCTGAGGGCTACTTTGCAGTTGTCTTCGAGAGTAGCGTGACACACAAAGACGGGTTCCCAAACAGCTGAAACATTGAATGTATATGTTGGCGCTCCGCGACCCGTGAGCGGATGCATGACATCTCTCCGAGGGCGATCGCTACACACCATGATTTACCTAGGCGCAGGCGGACACAAGATCTCATCTCTATGTACTGTACCTTCATGCTGTAGTGCACTTTTCTTATTATCGGTCCACCCCCCTGTTCTGCGTGGCATGGATCAACAGCTTGTTTCAAAAAGTCGTTCTCGGTACAATCGGTGCAAAGACCAGACAGTCGGTATGGGGTATATGTAAACGGTGGAACAGACAAAACGACGACTCGGAAGGAGTTCAAAGGGTCACATGGCTGCAAAGAACGCCTTGTGAGACCGTCGACGGGGTCAAGATACAAACTTGAAGGTGTAACTTACCCGGACAACCAGGTTCATGATACGAGCACTCAAACGCTAGACACGTCGGCAGCATCAGTCGCGTCGCCAGTACCACCATTTCCACTTCCGTCTGCATCACCAGTTAGACCACTTGCAGTCCCACCTGCATTTCCGCCAGAAATCCCGTCCTCGCTCGGAATGGTCATTTCAGCCCTAGCACCCGTCCCAACCCCAGAACCAGTAATGCTAGCAGCTTTGGAAAGGACCCCTCCAGCGTCAAATTCACCTCCGTTAATTGTGTACGAAGGGTGAGAGGCGTCGTGTTCGACAGAGTCGGCGCCACGGAGAGAATCAACAGTAGGCTTGGTCTTCTCGGCTGGTTGAGGCGTAGCACCTCCAGCCGTGCTTGAAGAGAAGGAATAATCACCAATAGGAGTAGATTTGTGGGATGCGTCAGCTTTACTAGCAACTCCGTCCTGCACGTCGCGAGCAGTCAAGGGTTTCGTTGAGATAGACTCTGAGCTGCCAGCAGAATCGACTCCCAGCCAGCGGTCCCGCGAAATGCCCTCGGCATCGGCGCCCCCGGGTGATACGCCTCCTTGACTAGAGACATCACTGTTGGCTCTAATAGCAAGGGGTATGGCGGACGCTGCGAGAGCGAAGGCGAGAGATGCCAGGGTGATGACACGCATGTTTGGAATTCGAGGGAACGAGTGACTATGGGTAGAGAAACGAGTGTGAAAGAGCAGCGGGGGGGGGCGCACGGATAATCCAGCGGGAAGAGACATCGTTCCAGCAAGTGTTCTTAAGTATGTCTCGCTCTTCGCTTCGGGAACACTAGTCGACATCTTCCATATTTTTTCTTTCGCCACAGAAACCGATGCCTCGTGTTCATACCAAGTGGTAGCCGCTCATGACAATCGCCAGCCATGCTACTGTCATCGATGCGGAAGATATTTCAATAAGAAACTGGAATGGCGCAACTGGACGCGTCAATAATCTGACAAGAGCACAAGCGAGTGGAACCACCCCGGGTTAACACTGGCCAGTAAGTATTAATTGCAACTGCCTATTCTTGGAGAACAGAGCCCACAAGAAAATCACTTTGGTGGAGTCAGATGGCACACCGAGCACTCAACCTGATTCTAGTAAGTATATGCACTAGTCGGAGCTTGATATGCTCCGAATTTCAAGAACGGGCTCACCTGCAGTTTACCGTAGCCGAGAGAAATACCAAATAGTAATTGAGCTTGTCCGAGTCTAAGAGCTTCATTCGTATCCAGAGAGAGATCAGTAAGCGATTCTGCCTGACAGCGTTTAGGTCACTCCGAGGGAACGATCTGAAATGGAGAATATAGAGTTGCATGAAGCACGATGTGGCCAGAGGCCCCAAAGTGTGCAATGCATTCGATCCAGTGGCAGTCCGTACGAACAATTTTTGTGTATGGTAGTCTCAGAAGAGACGAGTCACCGTTTGTGAGTAGTCAGATGACGCGACTCGAGCAACGAAACAAAGATGTGGGCTGGATTCGGACTTGGCGCTGTCGTCGGACTTCTGGGATGTCCTCGCAACGACAAGATGACATCGTTCGCGAAGCTCGAGCAACAACCGCAAGGAATGTGGGCCAGGTGCCCCTTCGAACAGCGACCGAAGCCAAGTGTCGGCAGCGGGACGAAGCATCGGTGCTAGTAGGCTGAGGCCGCTGTAGCCCGTCGTGCGCATGGAGCATACGCTAGCACGAGCCTGAGACTAGCCTGAAAAAGAGCGATTGCTGACAGGCCAGTGGAGCTGAGGCTAGACGACGTGTCTCTGGAGTCTGGTGAACCCACCTTGTGTTCGGTTCGAACATGTTACATAGCAAGTTGGACGCCGTTGGGCTCTGAGCGTGTCGCCAGCCCCGGGCCGCCGCCCCGATGGACTCCGCGTTGCGTCAATAGATCCGCTGTGGCAAGCCTGGCTGTGAAAAAGAGTGTAATATCTACCACTCTTGCTCTCATACCCCGGAACTGTGGAAAACGTACTATGCCTCGGACAATCACCCATTTCGAAACGCACGGTAAGATCATATGCGCGCTCCGATACGTGATCCCTGCCCATGATCTCGCTCCACAGATGTTCGTTTTCCGACGTCACTCTCAGGAGATGGGACAGATGCAATGCAAGCCGTCGCGACACGCTCTGCGCTGTAGCCGACGTTGACCCCGGTCGTATTGACAGGAATGCCGACTGCGACTACTCGTCTGCCTACATATCCATCTTCACCGATGGGGAATCCCCGCTAGTCGGGCACGGCATGACGTTTACTATTGGTCGTGGAAACGAAATCGTGAGTCCGACCGTCTGCTGTCTGCTCCGTCCAAGGAAGGCCTCATGCCATTCCAAGGTCTGCCAAGCGATCGCGGTGGTCGCAAACAGGCTCATCGGCCGTGATCCAGAGGATCTTTTCGAGAGCATGGGAAAGACTTGGGATTGGTTGTCCTCCGATCCGCAGCTGCGATGGTGAGAGTGACCGTTTGAATGATTTGGCATAAGCGATTCGATGTGGAACCTGCGGAGACTGAGATATACTGCCAACAGGATTGGCCCCGAGAAGGGTGTTATTCATATCGCGACGGCTGCTGTAGACAACGCCCTATGGGATATGTTTGCTCGTGCCCAAGGAAAGCCTCTCTGGAAGCTCGTGGTAGACATGTCGCCAGTGAGCGTCTGCTCTCCGCTGCAATCCATCTTACAAAAATGTCCCCCAATGCCGTTCCCCTCAGGAAGAGCTCGTAGAGGCAACCGCATTTCGCTACATCACGGACGCTATTACACGCGACGAAGCCCTCGCTCTGCTCAAGGAAAAAGAAGCAGGAAAGAAGGACCGAGAAGCCATTGTCAGAGAAATCGGGTAAACGACCACACACTATTCTTACTACCTCACTTCCCTGACAGGCATGCAGATACCCCGCCTATGTCACTTCGGCTGGCTGGCTGGGTGAGATGCCTGAGATTTCCAGGACGGGGCCTAACTGACCCTTGGGCAAACACATAGGTTACTCAGACGAAAAGGTTGCACTCCTCACCAAGGAAGCCGTTGCTGCCGGATTTAACCACTTCAAGATGAAAGTTGGAGTGGACGTCGATTCTGATCTCCGTCGTGGACTGATCATCCGCTCTATCATCGACGACCCGCAGTACCTCCCTCCTGACTCGCAGGGACGTGATCCGAGCAGTCCTGAGCTCCAAGGAAAGAACGCGGGTCCAACCGGTGCAGTGCTCATGATTGATGCCAACCAAGTATGGGATGTCCGTCAGGCAATCGAGTACGTGAAGCAACTCGAGGCTATCAAGCCTTGGTAAGTAGGACTGCCGTTTTTTTCCATTCCGCACGGGTGAAAACGTATTCGGTACCTCCCACTGCAGGTTCATCGAAGAGCCAACGGCGCCTGACGACATCCTTGGCCATGCTGCAATCCGCAAGGCATTGAAGCCTCATGGCATCGGTGTTGCCACCGGCGAGCATGCCCACAATCGCATGGTCTTCAAGCAGCTCTTGCAAGCCGAAGCCATTGATGTATGCCAGATCGATTCCTGCCGTCTGGCAGGCGTCAGCGAGGTCCTGAGCGTACTTCTCATGGCTGCCAAGTACGTACGCGGCCCGTGATCGTGTGCTAAGCCGTACACTCACTCACGCACGCATCAGATTCGGCATACCTGTCTGCCCACACGCGGGCGGCGTTGGTCTCTGTGAATACGTCATTCATTTAAGGCAAGGCGCTTTTTTCTATTGCCGCTCCGTCATCGTCGGAAACTTGACCCTTTGTTCTTCTTTCCCGTTTTCCCAGTTTGATCGACTATATTGCCGTCTCTGGGACGATGGAACGCAATGTGCTCGAGTTCGTGGACCACCTCCACGAGCACTTTGTCTATCCCTGTTCGATTGGTTCCAAGGGCCGTTACAATGTGCCTTTGAACCCAGACGAGGGCTACAGGTGGAACTCGCTCTTCTCTGGCATGTCGCTGGTCTGATACGCTCCTGCCACAGCATCGAGATGCACAAGCACAGCATCGCGGAATACGGATGGCCGAATGGTTCATATTGGGCCAAGGCAAAGGGCGACAGACGCGGTAAACTTTGATACGATGGGCACAGCAAGCATGGATCACTTGATGTATTATGGCTTGATTGCGTGGCGGCGTTTCGAGTCAAGGACTACAGTTCTAAGAACACCGGGAATACCCGTTCGTCGACGTGTCACAGGAACCCCCGTCAGCTGTGCTTACGTGTCGACGACAAACGACCAGCGCCATCCACCGCATTGTGGAAGGACCAGTGGACCATAGGCCGAGAATATTGCCAAACACGAGAGGCAGGAATAAGTCTGAAGTACAAGCTCAACGGGCATGTACTGATTTGTATAGATATAGAGAGCTGCGGAACACGGGAGGCGACTTACTACACTGAAGATGCAAGAAAAACGCGCTACAAGTAGATGTATCATCACAATTCAACCATTCCAGCCAAGTACGAGGGCTAAATGGTCTGGTAGCTCCCTGAAACGACACGCGACTCAGCATTTGACGGTAGTAGAGACGTCGAGAAACCCACATATCCGCGCCTGCCAATCGCCACTTCCGGTGGCTAAAATATTGCCCGCGGGGCTGAGGTCTATTGATATCACTGGATAACATCTCAGATCCAAGCACATGAGTTCCATTTTGGATCGCCCACCAGAGTTCTTGTGTCCTTGGAGCATACACTGCACAGTTGCACTGTGCGAGTCCCAGAATTGTACACCACGGTCCTTGGACCCTGAAACAACCCACTGCCCATCGTGTGATACGGCAACGGACAATACGTAGTCCTGCCAGAAATTAAGTGAGGACAACTGAACGCTGATGGTCTGACGTACCGTGTGACCCATGAAGTTCATGGTACACTGGCTGGCTTTTTCCAACTCCTTCTTGCCGTTTACAGCGGCGTCCTTGCGCTTGGCGCCGGTTACCAGGCCACTCACGTCCCAATATTTCAGCGTCTTATCCAAACTACCGCTCACCAGGCCCTTTCCGTCAGGAGTGAAGGCTACGCTGTAGACACTGTCTCTGTGACCTCGCAGCCGTTCGATCAACAAGCCGGTGGCGACGTCCCAGATTCGGACGACTGTGTCGAGACTGCCAGCGGCAACGAGCTGTCCGTTAGGGGATATGGCAACCGAAGTCACGCCTGCATCGTTATTCAACGAATCAGGATCGTTGATTGTGAGGACCTTCGATGAGCCATCGACCATATCCCAGATGCGAGCTGTTTTGTCGCCAGAACCAGAGACGATAAGGCGACCGTCTAATGAAAAGTCAAGAGAGTAAATCTCTTGTTGATGGCCATCAAAGACATTACGGATACGCTTCTTGGCGATATCCCAAATCTATGACACGATTCAAGACATTTCGACAGTTTAGAAAAGGCTTGTCGCTTACTCGGATTTGCTTATCTTCGGCGCCTGTGGCTAGATATTTACCGTCAGGACTGAAGCATACGCTGCGGATGTACAAATCTCCAGCCTTCCCGGCAGACTCGTCAGCGAGGACACTGAAGGGTACGTAAAACGACTGCTATAGTGTTGAACTGAGAAGAAATTATTACGGACCATGTCTTCGCACCGGTTTTGGTATCGTAGATCTGTGCGGTGCGGTTGCATCCGGTTGCAAGGAATTTGCCATCTGCGGAGAATCGCACACAGCACACGACACTGTCATGCAAGAGTTAGCCAAAATGCTGTATTGTCAGCAAGATTGTGTATCGGGTTACCTCTCGTGCATGAGAGTGTGGACCAATGCCACATCGAGCACCCGCTTTACTTTTGGGTTGAAGACTGCAAACCAGTCACTACCCTCCTTTTTCAGTTCCGGCGGGACATTGTGCGGGTCGAGGTCGTCTGGAAACTGACCTCCATTGGAGGTGTTGTTGACCGGGGCTAGGGCGCTTGAAGCTGAGGGAGGCTCTGCAGGAACAGAGGGTGGCGGGTTTCCAGGCCCTGGGGGATATGAGCCATGTGCCGAGGGGGGTGGAGGAAGCCCAGGGCCCTGGAAGGAGGGAGGGCCAGCTGGGGCGACGAGCTTCGGGGTTGGACCGGGAACGAGAGAGGGGCTGTAGTGATCTATTGCAAATGGAGGAGGAGAAAAAGGAGGGCGATATCCATGAGGGGGCGGGGAACGCACGGAGCTCGGAAGAAAATGTTTACCTGGACGTTCACCCTTCATACGCTCCGTCTTGATGCGTTTCGGATCACGAATTTCGACGGGACGGTCACGCTCGCGATCGCGTTGCTCACGCTCACGATCCCGAATTTCTCGTTCACGTTCACGATCAACACGTTCGCGGTCTTTCTCTCGTTCTCGATCGCGGTCTCGGTCTCGGTCACGACCATGATAGGGGTCGCTGTAGCCTGGACCAGTGGTGGGGAGTACGCCGGGAACGGACGCTGGGGGTGCAGGAGGACCGGAAGGGCCAACCGAAGCGGGACCGACGGCAGGGTGGGGTGGTGGATTTGCGGGGATACCCTGACGGGCGGCATGAAGTTCGGCCCGCAGCCGGGAGAGTTCTTCTTCGTACTGTTGACGTATTTTCCCGTGCTGAGATTCGAGCTCATAAAGCGATTGACGGATGATATTCAACTCGTTTATCTGGGAGGTGACTAGAAGGGAGGTGAGACCATGAGGGAGACGAGGATGGGAATAGACACCTCTGGACTCGTATTCGTCGCGCTGGTTTCGCAAGAGACCCAAATCGGACGCGAGTACGTCGAACTCCTGGCGGACGGTATCGAAGGCCTCGTTGAGCCTAGCGTGAGTATGCTGGCTCGGCCCCTGAGCGGGGGGGCCCGTTGGCTGGAGGCTCCTGTGCTGGATGGAGGAGGCAGGTCAGATGAAGCGAGAAGCGGTGTGGGCGGGGCAGGAGGCGGGGGTGCAGACGGGCTGAAATTTTGCGGAGGGCAGCCGCGGGGCGGAAGTGGGGGAGAGGCGGGGAAGACGGGATGGAGGCGGGAGGGGTGCGGGGAGGGGGGGGGGCAGAGGCGGGGCGAGAGGGGACTCACGTTGTAAATTGTGGAGGACATGGCGGCGGTTGGGAACGTTCGGGGAGTTGATCATCGCCCTTTATAACAAACGCTGGCGTTGGACCCTGCGCTCCCATTCTTTTTCCCACGTTTGGCGTTCCCGGCGGCATGTCCATTTCGGGGGTATTCGCACAGCAGGCACCGTCACGTGATTGGCGAGGTGACCAAGTCCGCGAACGTGGCGAAATTGATTATCGCGTCCTCGTGCTGGTCCGCGTGTTCGCTCTGTGGCCATGTCCTCGCTGGACCCCTTGACCGCCCCGGCCTACTCCGTCAAAGAAGGGCACGGCTGGCTCGCCGTATTCAATCCCGACGCACGCCGCCAGATGGACGTGCACCTCCGCGCAGCCCATGCCCATAACGGGTGCGTCCTCTCTAGCCGTCCTCTTCCCTTTCCAGCCCACCCTCTCCCAGCGCCGTCTGCTCCGTCAAGTTCTCCCCGGACGGCTCCCTGCTCGCGGTGGGCACCGACAACGCCGTCGTCCTGCACAACATCGACCAGCACACACACCTCACGTCCGTCCCCCCGCGATTCCTCTTCCCACACTCACCTCTTCGCCCAGTTTCTTGCTCGGCAGTGACCAACAGGGCCGCAAACCCAATCACGCCCGCAGCGTTGCCATAAGCCCTGATGGCAAACTCCTCGCGGCAGGCTCCGAGGACACCTACATTCGCGTACGTCGGCCCACCATGCCCCCCATGGCTGCCCTGACTTGTCGTCCCCAGGTCTGGAGCATCGAGACAGGCGAGTTCCTCTCAACGCTGAGCGGGCACAGCGGCGAGGTTTACGCCCTCACCTTCACGCCCGATTCGCGATCGCTGCTTTCCGCGTCGGGAGACCGCACCGTCCGAGTGTGGGATGCGACACTGTTCCCGCCCAACGTGGCTCACGCCCCCGAATCCACTTGCCGCACTCTTCGCCCCACCAGCACAGAAGAGAGCCCCTCAAAGAAGGACGTCCTGACCTCGGTCGCGGTCGATGCCTCCGGAGTCTTCGTTGCCGCTGGCTCACTCGATGGCACCATCAGAGTCTGGAACGTCTCCTCGGACTTGGCGATTGACGACCCGATCGCCATACTCCACGGGCACTCGGACGGTGTCTATGGCGTCCAGTTCCTCCAGAGTGGCGCAGAAAGCTCGGCCGTGTTGCTTGTCAGCGCCAGTTTGGACTCAAATTTGAAGTTTTGGGAGCTCTTTCCGGGCGAGGAGCGATTCAGGTGCACAAAGACGCTGAGTGGACACAAGGCATGGCCTCTTGTACACTCGTCGCGTGTTCTGCCAACTCAGTCGATCGTCACACAGGATGCTATCTTGTCCCTCTCGGTCCTACAAGTTGGGCGAGAGCAGCGTGTTGCCTCGTCATCCCGAGACGGGACCGTCCGACTCTGGGACTTGAAGGCCGGGATCCCATACTTCATGATCCAGGGTCACACAGACACGGGTGCGTGGTTCTTGCTGTGATCCGCCCCCTCTGACTTACACCCTACATCCTTCAAAGTCACTTCGGTTGACCTCAGCAGCGACGGGACGGTTCTTGCTTCGGGAAGCGGAGACCATCAGATGCGGATCTGTGAGTCTCGCCAAAGTCAGAGCTTATCAGTTGCTCATGTGGATGCCGTTTTCACGCAGGGAAGTACGTTCTACACTGATGTCACGGAACTCCAGTTCACCCTACGAATTCGCGAACATACAAAATTCGGATCGCGAGGGGCGGAGGATTCGGCGGGTCGCGAGGCATTCCAAGACGGATTTCAGCTGGTACACATTGGGCGTGGGCCACCTGACCGTGATCCGCCTACCCAGATCGTTGTCTTCATTCTTTAAAAATCAACCTCCTTATGTGTAGTCGGCTTACCTAATTGATGACTTGCCCTTGCATTGGGCGATGTGTCATTCCAGTCCTCCAGCATGGTCCTCGTCCTCATCATTGGCGACCTCCATATCCCCCATCGCGCACACGATCTCCCAGCAAAGTTTCGGAAACTCCTGGTTCCAGGAAAAATCCAACAAATATTATGTACTGGCAACGTCTGTGACAAGGAGACCTACGAATACCTGCGCACCGTGGCAGCCGACGTGTGCGTCGTGAGAGGGGACTACGACGAGGTATGCCCCGATACAGCGAGTCACGCACAACGCGCGTGCTTACCCAAGGCCCCCGTCTGCAGACCACCAGCTTTCCGCCCTCAGCGACGGTGGTGCACACACCGATCCGTATCGGTGTCATACATGGCCACCAGTGTGTTCCGACCGGAGACCTCGATGCGCTGAGCGCTATCGCACGCCAGATGGACATCGATGTGCTGGTATCAGGTCATACGCACACGTGAGCCGACTCCCTCTCTCCTTCCCCCCTCTCCCTTTCGCACGCCGACGCGTCTGTCCGAGGCCCATGTGCATCTCGTCATCACACACGCTAAGTTTGATGCGCCTGCCAGGTTCCAGGCCATCGAATACGACGGTCGGTTCTTTGTGAACCCCGGCTCAGCAACCGGCGCATGGACGGGCCTCCACAACAGGTAAGAAAAGCGCGTCCGGTTGATCAGGACGGCAGAGTCATTCTGACGACGTTCCCTTCTCCTCTAGTGACCCCACCCCCTCGTTTGCGCTGATGGACATTCAGGGTGCCGTCGTCGTCACTTATGTCTACCAGCTCGTAGAAGGCGAAGTGCGCGTGGAGAAGATCGAGTATCGGAAAGAGGTCGACGCGGTAAAACCCGTCGGCGCACCGCCGCCGCCGCCGCCGCTCACCCAGCCCAACTCGGTGTATTCGGGCGCCGCTAGTGGCGGGTTCGGGGCGTCAGGTCCAGGGAGTCCGCAAGCCACCCAGAGCGTGTGGTAGGTTTACGTTGGCGCGCGTGCAGGGCTCGTCCTAGGGTTCCATTATGTATACTGTGTTCTGCACCGCGCGATTGCTTACTTGGTCTTGTATGTGGTGGGCTCACCGTCGTTGATCAGCTCCCCTCCGCTATGACTTCTCTCGGCGGCGGAATTTGTTATGTAGTAGGAACGTAATGTACGCATTCACACAAGGGAATACGCCGTTCAATTTAGGTAGGGACGACAGGAAGCCTAGAGACGATGAGTATCCAGACCCCACCGATGCTGCTCTCTCGACTCGGTCTAGGCGACGCAAAAAGAAAATGTCCCTGGCAGGAATTGAACCTGCGGCGCCACGGTCCTGTGAGATCCACAACGTGGCGATTTAACCACTAATCGACAGGGACTTTCTAAACACGGAGACAACTTCTTGTCTGCAATCCGACTGTGTTCCAGCCAAGAGTGTGCTCCCACCTACGTTGTTTTTTCACAGTACTGTGGTCTTCACCTAAGTACTGTAAATGGACTTCAAATGCTTGGGGGACGTTTCTGGAGCTGGTGCATAGTCTACGTGTGGGATTCTTGGGTCCCCGTGCAGTGGAACTGTTTCGAATGGCTGAGCAAGATCGCGATCCAACACGACGGGAAGGGTGTCCATGAGTCACGCTTGCCACAAAAAATACCAGGCGAGTTTGTCAGGGCGGGAATCGATAGTTGCCTTGGAGTAGGTGTCCAAGTCGGATACTGGTGAAGCTTGAAGGCGCGGTCGGTCATCAGTCAGCACCCAGCAAGCGGACAACTCAAGAAGAGTTCGGTCTGGTCAGAGGATTCGTCGAGTGAGCTGATGTGAGTTAACACGTCCCCCAGCTCGTGGCATCCCAGCAAGTAGAACTGTGTGGAATAAAATGCCCAAAGGATAGCATCGAGAGGAGTCCACTTGCGCATGCCAGGCCACCACAGGTGGGTTGTACCTCCACCCGATAAAGAGCCTCCCCATTCGCAGAGGTCTGAGCCAGAAGGGGTTGGTGACTGTCAGGAAATCACCCAGTCACTCAAAGTGAGATCAAGGGCAAAGGAATGATTATTCCACACTTAGGGAATTACATGACTGAGGCCCTACCTATATACTACTTTCTTATCTATGATGTCATATTACTAAGCCTACGTCATAGGTCTAGACTCTCTGACTAATCATGATAGCAAAAATAGAGAGATAAGAGATAGCGATAAGGGTGATAAGGGATAAGGAAAAAAGAATTCTAACATTGCCCCCTTTTCAATCTTGAAACTCTGGAGAAGGTCAAGTGGGAATGGGTGGAAATTCGAACATGGAATTTGGATATTTATTATATTGTTCATGGAATTGGAGAAAGTCGGAGGAAAGGAATAAGGGAGATGGTGTTGGAGGAGAGATTTTTTTGCATATCAGGTAAGAACAGGTGGTGTCAAAAGCACTTCGTCGAATAGTAATGGCAAGGCGAGGAGCCTGGGGATTCTTTTTGTGGAACGTTTTAATGGCCTCTTGGGCATGGGCAAGTTCCTTTACTGGAATCCATTCATTTTCCTCACGAGGAAAACCCTTCCATTTGACTAGGTATTGGTGTCAAGTCCGGTCCTTCTCCGCTCTACTCCGGTTGGTCGGAGGCACGGGAGACAAGGGGACGGGACGGCGGGTACGGAGTTAGGTCGGAGCGGGGAGGACGTCGGCTTCAGCGATGTGGCTAGCACGCTGCGCCTCTGTACGTTCGTGTCCTCGTATTTCAGAGGGCGGGATAGAGAGTATCGGAGACGGAATCCGACGGGGTTTAGAGGAGAAGA
>JBBPLS010000098.1:0-69019 GCA_038089895.1 Boletellus ananas | reverse complement strand
TACACGCAAACATCTCGCCTGTCCCGGCTTCCAAGTTACCTCACTGTACACATGGTTCGTTTTGCATGGCGTCGTGACATTGGGAAGAAGACAAAGATCATGGTCGGTTACGCATCCTATCGGACCGCGCATCTTACTAAAGCCTTTTGCTCGGTCACAGCGTAAAGTGAAATTTACGACTGAATTTGATGCGTTGGATATCGTCACCCCGGAACTAAAGGACAAGTTGACCCCCGTATCTCAACGGCTCAAGGAAATCGAAAAGGAGCGATTTGAGAGGAGGAAGGTTCGAAAGCGGACCAAGAATGTGCAGCAAGCGGATGCACCTGCTCCCCAGCCTGCCGGAGAATCCAGCATGCATGTCGACGAGCCAGCAATACCACAACCGGCTGCCGAACTGGAAGATGAGAGTGTATATCGTATCAGGGAACAAAATGAACTCGAGGCACTCGTTGACCCGGAGTTAAAGGCAGATTTCGGAAGCAGTCTGACGGGACTGTATGACCTCGTTGGTGAGTCCAGGTTGACCTCCATCGTGTGGTGGATGGATGTTGACAGAGATTGGTGGAACTCAGCCATCGTGACACACAAGGGCGCACAGGCAGATGCCGGCCACTATATTGGATTCGTAAAGAGGAGTGTATTCCATGCCGCCAAGCCCGTCGCAACCGCACCTGGGCAAGCGTCGGCGTTTGAGAAGACGTTTGACGAGGATGACGAAGACTGGTATAAATTTGATGATGACAAGGTTTCCATATTCCCGAAGGAAAAGTTGTCGACGATCGACGGCGGAGGAGAAGACTCGTCGGCGTATGTGCTGTTGTACAGGAGCAAACCACTGGCCTAGGTTGAGCATGCTGTCTCTAGAGATATATCAACTATCTGTAACCCCATTGCTGCGATTACTTTTTGAAGGCGACGGGGAAAAGAACATGTAACGAGACGGTGGTATGCGAAGCATCGGGCACGATCATGAGACACCGTTTGTTTTCGGATGTGGTTGTGCGTCGCCGTCCTCATCTGGGCCATCCAAATCATCAGCAGAGGGCACCGCCGCAGACGCGGCGGCACCAGCGGCGGAAGCGCCCTGCGAAGACGGGGATACATCCCTGGTGGGACGTCAGCTTGACCAGTTTCGGGACAATGCGTACAACCAACCATTTTATCTGAAAGCGCGTCACACGCGGTTTGGTGTTCATGTCCCTGACCAACCTTTCAAAGACAATCTTTTGTGGGGGATTCTCCTTCATTTCCTCGTTGTCATACTCGGTGTTCTGATAATACCCCACGCGGACGAATTCCTGGTCCTTGTACGAGCCCGTGAGTATGAGCGCAGCGACGCCCAGAACGTCCTCTGGAGGTATTTTTGAGGGGTCGGGCGGAATGCCCTCAAAGTCGAACGAGTTGACACCAACGGGGACAGGTCCAACGAGACAGTCGTCCAGTTCCTGGTCGAGTTCCTCATTCCCTGGCGAAGACACGTATATCAGCCGCCACTCGAGATCTGGCGTGGGGTCAGTCGGCGAACGATGCGCATCCCCGAGACGCCTACCGTCCTTGAGCGGTGCGATGCACTCGAATGTGACGCGAAACTTGTATGGCTCGAGGAAGCGTGCGGGGTTGTTCAGGAACTCGACGTTCTGCTGGGCGGATGAGGCGTTGCAGGCTGCAAGCGGGACGGACGTACGCGTATCGTCACGATGGACATGTCTGCAATAATCGCCCGTGTTGCTGCTGCCACGAGGCGACTACATGGGATCACGTGGGGGTCCTGTGCACGTGACCACATAGTCTCTTTTGTTTCCCTTAGACTCCGCTGTCATTTCGCGTCGACGTCCATGGGCCAGCGCCGTCAACGACAACCGCGACGACGACGGCCAGCTCCCGCCATTCGACTCTACGACACCCCAGGCACTGACGCCCTTGTCTATGGATCACGACGACCTCTCCTCTATAGCCACCCTCGCTCTCTCCTTGGGCCCTGACGCCACCACAACACCTCCGACAGCATCATCATCTCTAGACCACCTTACCACCAAAACAATAATGGAACCACCCGAAACAGCAGCATCATCTTCGGCATCTAGACCTCCGTCGACTCTCCTTTCAGACACTCCTTCCCATCTCATTCTCCCCATACCCACTCCTTCTCTCAATAAATCACAGTCTTCGGTTGTATTCTCTAACACCCTTGTCTCGCCCGATGGTAACTGGGGTTCTCTTTCCCCCGAGGTAGCCACGGCAGACATTTCCATCGCCCGTGAGTACGCTTTTGCATGCGCCTCACCTATCCCCTGTGTCACGTGTCGGATCTGTGGCTCTTCGCTTTCGTCGTGTTGGCGTGCGTACTGAATCGGCCGTCGGTCGTCTTTCAGCCGACGGCAGTTTTGTCGAAACCTCGTCAGGATCTGCTGCAAGAGAACTCAAGAGGCGGTATGATCAATATCTCGGTGTCGGTAAAGACGTTCGTTCTCCCTATGCGATCACCGCGTTCGTCAACCAACACGGGAAACAAATGTACCGTGTCGGGTTAGTGTCGAACTCGTTCCCTGTCTCCTCGCATCCGCTGATCCATAGTGCTGAACCAGGCACCGCGATGCGATCGCGCCGGCTGCGGAAGCGGAGTCGAAAGCACAAAAGGTGTCGACCTCCATCGACATGTCTCAGGCGCACGGGCGTTCGTTTAGGGGTAGATCGCGTATGAGTGTTCACAACATTCTCACACACAACAGGTCCAAGCCGGCCCCCAGAGTGGCGCGCAGCCCCGAAACGGGCACACCGCGTAAATTTCTGAGACGCACACGCTCTATCCCGGACATGTTCGGGGTTGCGGTCAGTATGTCTTTCGACGATCCTTCGAGGCAGCCGACACCCACCGGGCGTACCCACTCGCATAGCGTCACGGGTGCTGACATGCCCCGGACGCTTTCCTCGGAGCCTCCGGATCCACCCAAGCCTCCTTCCGGTGACATCTTTAGTGAGACGATGCAGTGGCTTAATGGTTCCGTTCCTGCTTCACCCTCTGCGTCCGGATCATCTGGGGCCAGTTATATTCCATACCCCTTTGGTCCAGGGATCACCTTTGACTCCCCCGCCCCACATGATGATTTGGTGTTTCTCCCCATGCCTCGCGCTCTCCGCGAAATGCAGTCGTTCGAGTCTGGTCTTACCGCACGTGCTGACGACATGGTGCGACACGCTGGGACTGCTCCGCCATCTCCTCGCTACACTGATACCACATCTGAGCCCGGATACGCAGACGCACCATCGCCGCCGCCTCGTCTTGCTGTATCCCCCTTTGGTGACGACTCTGACATCCCGCCACCCGATCCCGAGCTTGCGCCGCTTCCAGAAACGAGCATGCACTCGCGATACTCCCCCGAGGTATTCGATGTGCTACAGACATATCGTGGTCTTCCGCTTTTAGATCGGTTGTTCCCAGACTCTTCGGGAGAGACGACGATCAAGATGTCACTACGTAGTGATGACAGCGCGACGCCACGCGACGACCCTCGGTTCGTTCTCTGGGGAGAGATGCATCTGGCTTCTGACGTGGATACGGACGAAGTCTCTCTTTCTCGAAGCAATCGGACGGGCGTGTCTTCCCCGACTAGCTCCCGCCGTGGCAAGCTATCTGTTGACATTCCCAGCCTTCGGATCTCGACGGACGATCCCAACGCCAACGACAATAGTGGTCGTGTTCTCTTGGCTGCCACCATCGAACGTTGGATCGCCCAATTGACCTCCGATTTCAATTACGACGAACTTCTCAACTTCTTCCTCACCTACCGTACATACATCTCTGCCGTCGACCTGTGTCATTTACTCATTTGTCGGTTCCATTGGAGTTTGAGTGGACATGCGACGAAGCAGGATGACTTGGCGAGGAAGATCGTGAGGGTCCGAACGTTTGTTGCGATTAGGTATTGGTTGTTGACGTTCTTTGTGATGGATTTCATGCCAAATCGGGAGTTGAGGTTGCTCTTGGCGAGCTGGTTGAACACGTTGATCAAGGATCCGGTGCTGAAGCGGCATCAGGATGGGTTGGTGAGTTTGGCCCTTCTAGAGCAATGATTTCTCCCGTGCATGTTGTATCGATGGCTAACTCGCTATGGTGGTCACAGAGCATCGTGCGCAAGCTTATCAAGGTTGTCAAGGACTGTAAAGAAGCGCACATTCGTCGGCGTTATGGCACGTCATCTGCCCGCCAGAGCATCTCGACCAGGCCACGGCCAACGCACGTCCTCGGAGAAAAGTTTGCCGAGGCGATTTCCAAGGACCAGGATGACTCGGATATCGATCTAGATTTCGAACCGGACGAGCGAGTCTCGGTGTTTCTAGGAAGTGGGGAATCTGGGAACGCGTTCGCGTTCGGGTCGTCAGGCGGCGTGGCATCTCCCCCCAGAGCCGGCGCGATCTCCTCTGCGTCGACCGCGATACTTCAGCAACCCCTCCAACGGAACATTCTACAACAGAGTCGAGCCAGCATCTCAGTCGCCCAAGGCGCGGCACCCGCTCTAGCGCAGTCTCCGACGCCAATCACCTTCCCACAGCGTGCGCTCTCGCGCGTGTTCGTCAAGACGATCGGACGCTTGGGGCGATGGA
Organism: Boletellus ananas; assembly: GCA_038089895.1. NCBI lineage: Eukaryota > Fungi > Basidiomycota > Agaricomycetes > Boletales > Boletaceae > Boletellus > Boletellus ananas. The sequence continues at coordinate 64,414 of JBBPLS010000098.1, read as the reverse complement.
AACGTGTGCTGAACTCGAGGCAGACCGTGGACACGGGGATCGCCGTCCCTGCGAACGTGTCGGCGTTCGACCTCGAGCTGAGCGCGAGCGGAGATTTGCTGGGCGTGCGTGGCGGCGTCGAGCAGTATTTGAAAATGATCGAGCCACCGTCTCCGGTGACGTCGCACGACGCCACCGTGGAGTCTGAGCCGGCCTTGACGGGCGGTGTTGCGTCGCAGGCGGAATCGGAGGACAAGGGCCCGAGCACTTCCCCGCATCATCTGCGGTCCGTGTCGGAGGTGACGGATGAAGAGGAGGAGCGCACGGAAACGGCGACGATGAGCCAGAGACGGATGTCGTACAAGTCTGTCGTGTCGGGCGTCTCGAGGGCGACGTTGTCTACGCAGACGCGCTCGTCGACCGAGTCGTTTGGTTCGATCCTATCTTCGCGGTCGAAGCTGAACCCGCTGGTGGCTCAGGTACAGGCACAGCCTCCGTGGCGGTTTGACGTGGTGTCGATCGACGACGACCTCGATTTGTCGGACACGTCTTCGGACATGCGCGGGGAAAAGGCGAGCCCGGCACCGCCCACCGGGCTGCGAAAATTACCGCGGAAGCTTCCACTGCGTCGGGATTTCGAGTTCATACGGAGGTCGGGCGAGAGCGTGTCGTCGATGGGCATACGGTCGCGGGACTCGGTCGCGTCCGAGAACTCGGCGGCATCGTTTGGCGTCGGGGCACTCGGGAACGGGATTCAGCAGTGGCAGGTGAATGCGATCGTCGATTCGCTCAGCGAGGACGGCGAAGCCGGGGGCGTGGACGAGGCACTGAGACGTCTCGAGGGTCAGATCAATCCTCAGAGACGCAAGGAGAACGCGCTCAAAGTCGACGGCTGGGTGCGGACCATCCAGGAACGCATGGCGGCGGGCGACTTTGGCGACGAGCGCCCACGGTTCTTTGACGATGAAGACGACGAAGACGAAGAGGACGCGTACGACATTGACCAGCATGAGACGGGATTTGTCAGGCCAGCCTCGTTAGCCGTTCGGAATCCGTTGCCTGCGACGCCATCCCAGGTCACAGTCTCAGTAGCCTCCTCGGACGACTACTTCACGTCGAGTTCTGTGCCACATTCGGGCTCGTCAGTTGGCTTCCCTTTGACGCCAGTCGATACTCTGGCATCACCCACGCTGCTGGTGAGAGGGACGGATGCAAAGCCTGCACCAGAAGATGTGGTTCCCCTCGAAATCTTGCAGAGTCGTGTGTCTTCTCGGCCATCGACGTCGCATGGTTTGCCGATGGGCGCGACGTCTCCCGGGCAGACCGCTGGACCCACGCTCACGTCGCCTGTCAAGATCCTGACGCCGACGAGTCGTAAACTACATCGCTCTTGGGTGTTGAATGTCAGAGCGGACGCGCTGGCGCAGCATTTCTCCATGATCGATCGAGAGTTGTTCATGGGCATCAAACCCGAGGAACTGATCATGGATGATTGGATGTCGTGTCGAGAGGTGGACGTGCTCGATTGGGCGCAGTACCTCAAAGACCGGGCCCAATGGAAGGCGGAATCGCGACACGGCGAAAAGACGAGCGCGCTGGCCGTCGTTCGGGGTCGGTTCAACTTGATGGCGAATTTCGTCGTGTCTGAGATCGTGTTGACGCCGCCCAGTGATCGACACACCCTCGTAGCCAAGTTTATCCGGATCGCGTTCGTACGTGTGCGGTTGTTTTGTGGGAAACCGTCATGGCTCACTCGTATATCGAACAGAAATCGTACAGCCATAGCAACTTTCACACGCTAACGGCCGTTCTCGCGGGACTACGAAACGAATGGGTCAACAAGGCAATGCATCGTCATTGGGGTCGGGTAGGTCCATGGGAGATGCAAATCTTTCAAAAACTGTCACAGTTTGTGAATGCGGAAGACGACTTCAAGGCGATGCACGAAGCGGTCTCGGCCATGGTCGACGCAAAGCCAATCGACGTACGTTCACACGCGTCGACGATTATGAGCAATACCTCGGACCCGCAGTCGTGGAACAAGCCCACCGAAGGGAATGTACCGTCTGCTTGTGTGCCGTTTATTGGTGAGTTGCCGTGGGGCAGTATTCCCTGTGGAGAGAATCCTGATGCGTGACCTCGGTCCTTAGGTATCTACCTCGCCCAACTGTACCGATATAGCAAGCTCCCTGATCTGATCGACCCGACGGCACCCAACGAACCTGTCTCTATCGACCCACACGCCGTCAGCTTTGACTCGCCGTCTCATCCTGAAGTGTTTGATCCCCTCACACCACTACCGCCCTCGATGCAACTCGAGCCGTTGATCAATGTACACAAGCAACGGTTGATTGCAGGGGTGATCAAGGACCTGGTGGCGGGCCAACACCTCGCGAGCCGGGTCCAATTCACGATTGACAAGAAGCTGTTTCAAAAATGTTTACGGATCAGAGGGTTGGAGATGGAGGTGTTGCACCAGGTGCATAAGATGTATGGAGATCCGACGAGACCGCTTCCGTTCCTTGCCTTGTAAAGACAAGACTGTGGTTTGCATGCTTTTTGTCTCTTGCTTTTCCTTCGTTTCTCTTATTTCGACGACAGCTCGTTTCACGGTCCTTTTTTTGCATTCCCGTTTTTTCTGTGACGCGATCGTATGCGCTAAACGATATCCCCATTGCTTTGGAGTGAATGTAGCCAGGTCTGTATCTATTCTTGTATTGTGGATTTTTTCTTTTTTTTTCTTTTGCATGTTTGCTATGCTCTCCAGCAACGCACGTTCCTACAGTCGTTTCAGGCCTGACTAGCGTAGATCATTGCGAGAATGGTGACGAATATGTTCAGTTGCCAATCTCTCATTGTCGAGCATCCATGGTGTGAAGGATGCCCTGAATGAGTGACAACCATGTTTACTGCTCCTGGGATTAGTCTCGGATTTTCACTCCCATTCTTGCGACTAGTGACCATACCATTTTGCCACCTATATTTTCGCCCGCCATCACTCTGCTGTTAGTCTGTCTAATCGTCCAAGTCCTTCGTCTCCTACCCGTAAATAGGGACTTGGATACTAGCGCACTGGTCATCGCTCCTCACCCCTCCAGATTGACAGCGCTAATTTGCCAAGACAGCGGCTGACGTGACAGGAATCGCGTGTCGAACTCGCTCGACATGCTCCACTCCCTCCCCCTTCCCAAACCGGGAACGACACTCCGAGTCCATCAGGGGCCTCAGGTTTCGTTCGTACAAAAGTTTTCGTGAGCACAAGTATCCAGTTTTCCATTGAGGATCGACCACTGATCGATTGTGTTTCAGCCTGTCAGCTCGGCTGTAGCTATTGTTTGCCTCCTGTCATCAAGTGAGCCCCGGACGTATACGCCATATCGACGTGCCGTACATCTCTTTTCCTTGCAACCAAGAGTGTCATGTCTGACCCACAATCAGCTCTGCAACTGCTCCAGTACAATAACTACATATCCCGTATGTCTGTTCGTGCCGACAGTGGCGACCAGTCTTGGTGAAGTCTTGGTAACCAATGCAGTCGTGATACTCACCATCGTGGGGTATGACTATGGTGCGCAATATTTTGTTGTCCGCATACCCTTCGTCTCACATCTAGGCGTCATCCAGTCCTCGCCTTTTCGAGAGAGGTATATCGGCCTCCTGTCCATCTATTCAGTTTCTAAAGATTCCCAAAGGTGGATTATGTTTGGGTATACATGCGACAACCGCTGTGCGAGTGTTGCATTGCTAACAATTCGCAGCGCAGAAGCTGGACCTGGGGATCATTATCATTCGTTCTTGTGTGTACAATTCCCGGCTGCGCGTTGGTCTTCAGCTGACAATGCGCGTAGGTCCGTTACGGGGGTCTTTGTGTAGCCACGTACGTCCCATAATCATTGTCGTTTGTACCGAATAACGTGTCGACGTCGACGTCGTCCTCAAGCACCGGCGCTCTTGGTGAGCACGTGCTACAAACAAGTAGACTGAATCACTTATCATTATCCCAGCTGGCACATCCTTTGTGCCCGGTCCAGTTAGCGTCAGTCACTTTCCTCTGTGCGCGAACTACTAGCATGCCTAAAGGATGCGCTCTACCAGTCGTGCGCGCCTGAATTCACCAATAGGCGAAATAGCAATGCTAACAGTTAGTAGGTGTAAGCATTGCATCTCCCACCAGGAAGATAGATCGTGACAATTTAACAGGTACTGCACTGTATCTACTCATGGAGTGGACGATGCCGGTGTTTTTGGCTGCCGCTGATCGTGAGTTGTCACGCTTGGACATCCCAATGTTTTACAGCAAGCTCCTGTTTCTAGTGGTGATGATTCTGCGCGTATATGCAATGTGGAATCGATCCAGAACTATCCTCTGCGTGCTCATCTTTGTTCTCATAGTGCAAACAGCCATTAGAATCGTTGTGGTGGCGATATATCTCGACCCGAATACCACCTACCAGTCAGGTGTGTCTCGGCGTGAATCAATACGGCCACCATCGGTTGAGCGTGCCTATCTAGTGGCGGTGGACCAAGTTCGGGATCTCTCGTTTTGTGGATTTGTGTCGAAGGCCCCGTTGTTCACCTATAATCAGGCCTCGTTTATTCCACGAATCGTTCTCGGTGTGATGCTATTCGTGTTCGCTGTTATTCCGTCCTCGATGGAGATGGTCCAGATGTACAAAACGACGGGGCGGTGGCAACTCAATCGATACATCCAGCTGTTTGCCCGAGATGGCATCTTTTACTTCATCGTGTGCGTCCTTCCTCCGTCCCTCCTTCCCCCACCTTTTTTTTTTTTTCGCTCACTCACTCCAATGAATAAAATTCCCACACCAATGATTCCCCTCTTTTTTTTTTTTTTTCCAGGAATGTGGCTTATAACGTCACTAGCCTCGCTCAGCTGACGATGACGAGCGACTCGTTTTCCGCGTTCCTCCTGCTTGGGGTGCCGTACACGCTCATGTTTGTCACCATGCCCCAGTTCATCCTCAGTATGCGAGAGCTGTACGACCATGACTGTGGCAGGGTGCACTGGATTGACAGCGAGTTCGGCATCACATCGCGACCTGTCACCACTCAGACGGGTGCCATGTCTGCCATCGTGTTCGCGGAGACTGTGCTAGAGCGCCATCAGGCCGCAGACGACCCGGAAGAGATTGGACTGGATGTGGTTGGGGACATGTGCACGTCAGATCTCGGACGAGGAGGAGCTTGGGCGTATAGAGTGGACAAGGGGCAGGACGACGGAGAACAAAGAGACTGGATAGCTTGCTAGGATCGGCGGGGGATGTTCAACGAGGCGGGTACCGGGGATGACACGCGAGGGTCTCTGGCGACGAACGAGAGCGATGGGCGAGAGCGTGAACGAGTAAGCCTGGAATCCAGGGCAGAAGTTTCCGTGTGTGGTCGAGGCCAGGTCATGACCGGTTTTTGTATGATGCGCGCGCGTCGGGGCAGGGATTCTGTCCGTCATGATGCGGCCATGATCCTTGGATGAATAGCCCTGCGACGCGCTCGTGGTGATGTGTCCCATAGCGGTGCTCAAACACCGCACGACGCATGGTACCGATGTGTCAGGCGGCTCATGTCGAATCCGAACAGGGGAGTGGATGGTTCTGGCCCCATCATCCTGGCTGTCGTTGGGTTCCAGGGGTGCAGCTGATGTCCTCGGGAGCGGTGTTGGATCAGGTCGCGTGCCGGGATCGTGCACGTGGGAAAACCGAGCTGTGGGGGAGGGGTAGTGGCGGTGCAGCAAACTCGGATTGACTCGTACGGTTCACAGAAACAAGGCGCACGACATCACTCAGGCTCGGTGTGGCACGGCGCGTTTGTTTCGTAGGGGACCCCTTGAATAAAAATTTCGATGGCAAGACTCGGTCGAGTCACGGGCCAAGTCGTTCCGGGGTTCATCGACGTTCACGCTATGAAGCAGCTTGACAGGACAGCATTGCGTTCGCGGTGACCCCAACAAGTGCGCGAATGCGGTCCTCGGGTGTCACATCAGGACAAAGAGATGGTCTGTACGCCCGGGAACGTCCGACAATCGCCCATGTAAGCCCCCTTTGTGGACGCGCTCGGCCTGAAACCCGGGGGTATCGTCTTATAAATTGTTTCCACCATTCAAACATCACTGCTCGCATCCAAATCAACCATCTCTTCTTCCTCCAAAGTGACCTCCAGGTCAGAGTCGCGTTCCTCAGCATGGACGCCATCTTCCTCGGCCATATAAGCAGGTACGGACACCCCAGAACGTATCTTTGTGCCTGGTCTTCGAGCAAGGTTAATCTCCCTTCTCGATCCCTGGACCGCGGCAAGCGCTTCTAGCTGTCCAACGAAAAAAAAAAAAAAAAAAGACAAGTAAATAAACCATCTTCAGATCGACCCGCGGAGTCATGCACCTTTTTCTGGATGGTAAGGTCCTCCGCACGCTTCCGACCCACTTTCGCGGCAGGATCGAACCCAAGGTGCTTGATAATGTTTGCAGAGTATGCTGGTTTCGCAGACGCGCCGGTAGCCGTCGGTTCGTCGTTGTCGTCCCCGTCATCGCCATTTCCTTCCATCGCTCTCCGCTTTCCCTTGTCCACCTTCTTTCCCTTTTCCTTGCCGCTCTTGGGCGTCTTGGACAGGGTCGCCGCGACCTCCCTCGCTTTCGTGACCGCCCTCATCCCTTCCTTGTCTCTGTCCAACAGGCGCTTCAGCTCGCTGTCGGCGTCTTGTCCGAGCCTCCGTTTTGCCTTTTCCTGCGCCTCTCTACCCAACTTCTCGGCCGTGAACATGTCCCCGGAACTCCCGCCGACGACGTGCCCCGAGACGACATAGACGGAACTGCTTGCAACCGCTGGCTCAGGTTCGAGGCCCCACCGACGGGAGGGGTCATACTCGGGTTTACGCTTGCGAGTCGAGGAGGTCGTCATGCCCGACGTCCTGATCACCGTGTCAAACAAGTGCCTCTGGAAGAAGAAATAGCGAGGAGACGAACCCGGCCGAAAACTCTGCTCTCCCCGCCCGCTGTCTCTGGACGGCGTTCGTGAGATGCCACTCGCAGACGTCGCTCACCCTCTTGTCCGTCCAACTTCCGCAGGGCTTACCGTCCCTTTTGGCCACCCTACACATACCGAGGTCACGCGCGCGTCCGATGATCGCAATCGAAGCCGCAGATTGCGGTGTGACCGCGAGGACGTTGTCCATAGGATGCGGTGCCTTGTCACCACGCTGGGGGAGGGGGTGAGCAACCAGACATGAGCGTGTGAGCAAAGGAGCCCCGACACGGACGCACCTGAACGGGCTTCAAGACCTTGGGATTCAGGAGCGCGACGACGTCGCCCTCCTTGAGCTTGGACATGGCCTCAAACGCCCCCTTGCTCCCGCCCTGATAGATTTTTTTTGCGCTCCCGCTCTCCTCGGTGACTTTGTCGAATCCGTCGGATTCGAACAGCAACAGTGTCAGGAACGCGTCCCCCCGGATGGCGGCCTTGCCTCCGGACATGGAGGCGCGAGAGCGAGCGCCAAAGTCGATCAGTTTCATGCTCACGTATTTTTTTCCATGGGGCTTGAGGGCTGCCCTGTCGAGTTTCCTGCGTGGACCGGGATTATCGCCAGAGCGTGATACGCCCGTTTCATCGTCCGAAGCGCGGCCATCATCTCCGGGGGTGACATCCACCGGTGCACGAGTGTGTTTGATGGGGCCACGCTCTGCCACGACGGCGATGGTAACCCAGTCGCCATCGACGGGGACGTCGTATCCAGACTTGTTCGGGAGAGGCCGTATGCAGGCGTACAGACGGGACGGCGAGAGGTAGTATCGCCCGCGGAGATACTCTTGGAGGTCCTCGTGTGGGAGTGATCGAGACCTGGAATGAGTCAGCCATGTCTTATTATTTATGTTTTGGACAGGGGTGACATGAAGACGTTTTGGGCATGTATGAAATCAGCGACGTACAGGAGATGGATGCCCGAGTTGGGCTCGAAGCGCGCAAACGACGGGTCGTCCGGGGGTGGTTTGTGGTCCGCTGGGCCCATCTCGATGTCCTCCACTATCGCGAGGGTCTCGTCCCGTCGGGGTACGCCCGCGAGTGGATTGGGAGTGGACGCGATGGATGACTCCAAGCCACGTTCCTGCAACGCATGTGATTGTGATTGTGTGGTGGGCTCGGGTTTCTCGGTGAGGTCCAGCGATCGAGCCACGGGGGTCTGCTCGGACCGACAGGTGGGTCCCGGACGCAGGGCGGCGAGTTTATGGAGCACGTTGGACGGTGCTGGTTTCGCGTGAAGGGGGACCGCGTCAGGCGCACCACGACCCGTGCGCGCGCGCTCGTGCCGCGGACGCTCGGTGGTGGATGGCGGGTGACGTCCCTGGGCGGTCGTCCGCTCCGTCCTCCGTTTCTTCCCTGTGGGCGTGTCGGTGAGCGAGAGCGGGGAGACGAGAGGGACGGACTGGGGGAGGGTGTCGCGGGTGCGAGGAGGGTCGGGTCTGGCTTCGTGCGCCTCGGAGAGTGGGGCAGGTCGTCGCCGGTGAGCTGTGCCTGCAGACGGGCGATCTGGTGTCTGAGGGCGCGCTGTCTGCGCCGTTCCGCGTCGCGCCTGTGCGTCGAGGAGAGCATGGGTGGGGTGTGAATTACATAATATGCCAGGACATGTCTTTTGTTTTCCCACGGGTGTGCCTACGACGGAATGGAGGCACAGGCTGATCGCGCACAATGACAGAACGGGTCGGAATGTACCGCAGGGCTCGTTCATCGCCAGCCAATCTCGTGCTGTGCCACCATTGGGGGGCTTATAACCCCTCCCGCCTTCTTCTCCTCCCCGAGTCTGATAAGCCACCATGGCCGCGCCTGCGCCCGCGTCCGTGCAGAAATTCGTGATCGACGTCGCTCACCGCCTCTCTTCCCTCCGCAGCTTTCTGCAGGCGTCCGAGGTCCTCTCCCGTCTCAGCGAGCGACTCACCGACGCCGACGTTCAACACCACGGAAGAAAAGTGGGGCCCACCCGCACCTCCTTCACCCACATGCTGACCGCCCTCGCCCACAGCTGCTTGCGATGATGGAGGTCCCTTTATTTTTTTTTCCCCTGTTCGCGTGGCCCTCCGCCTAACGCGACACCGCAGGTGGCCCGAACGACGCTCAACCGAGCAGGCGTAAAACTCCATCTCTTTACCTCGTGTCCGCCCAAATTACAGCCGTACAAGTCGGCCTATTTCCGAATGCTCGTCCTGGTCATCCGCCAGAACCAGGTCCAATTTCCCGCCGACCTCCAAGGCATGTCTCCTTTCTCACGCACATCATTTAATATACATATTTTCCTTTTCCAGGGCGCGTCGATAGGTTACTCCTGCCACTGACCACCCAGCTGGTGATCTGGCGTAACCACGACCCGTACGCACAGCTTGGCATAGCCGACCTCATGAAGGACACCAACAGTCGATCTCGGCCACAGGGGAAGCCACAGCTTGGTCGACCATCAAGTACAGCAGTTCCACCGCGTGTCCCCCCTTGGCCGCTGAACAATATCGCCGCCTCCATGCCACGTCAGGATTCGTTCGTGTTCGTGGCGTGCGTCTAAACCTGATTGGGCCGTTTCAGCGCCCGATGCCTTTCCCCCTAAACCGATCCAAGACAGGCGGGGAAGCCGGTCATCGCCGGATATGGCCGCCCGCCGTGCGCGACCTGTCCACAAGCAGCACCCACCGCGGCCGGAACTCGACGTCCAGCCGACGCGCGACGACGAGCCTGTCGCCCCGCGCCCGTTCTCCCGTGGGCGCCTGCATTTCGGAATTTTCTGCACACGAAATAACCGACTGTCGTGACCGTGGCGCGGACAAAGGCTTTTTTTTTTTTTTTTTCCTACATCAGACGACGCCCTGTTTCCTGTCCGTTGTATCTGTCCATGATCTGTGTTTCATTAGCCTGTCTCGACATCATGATGTGTGCTGTGTACGATCGGTGGAATTGGTTTAGGAATGTATTGCCCGGCAGACTAGGTTTGATGCAGAAATGAACACGGTGACTCAACAATGTGTCCCTGGACAACCACTTTTGCGTTCCGTCGGGGACGAGATCGAACATGCCACATGTGCCCCAGACGAGTTGGCCGCGAGAGGACGGGCCTGCTGTAGCACATGAAAAGGGCTGGTGGGTGATTCCGTGGGTTGAACGCCCGGTGTGGGGTGGGGCCCCTGGCGTGCCAGCTTGCCCGGACGCCCCAAAAGCAGTCTGGTGCGGTCGCATACGCGCTTGGCGATGCGCCGGACGTCCTGACATGGCCCCTAGCGTCGGGGCTCGCGGGAGAAGTCCCGTGCCGCCAACTTGTATTACGTCATACACGACCACCCCCACTCTGGGGGGTCTCGTTCTGATCAGAGAGCGACGACTCGGATCGCAGCTTGGACGACCATGTCGGACGAGGAGACGCGCCAGAAACGCAACGACGAGTCCGAGTCGGAAGAGTCTGACGACGACGTCGAGGACGTCCCCAAGATCGACGTCGATCCGTCCACCCTGACGCCCTTGTCCCCCGAGGTCATCTCAAAGCAGGTGCGCCGCGCTCGTGTCTCGAAAGAGGGCCTGCCTGACGGACGTGGGCGCGCACAGGCGACGATCAACCTGGGTACGCACTCTCGGCGCGCATCTCGGCGTGCTCGTCCTGCTGACCACCCGCGCGCTCACAGGCACGATCGGACATGTCGCACACGGCAAATCGACGGTCGTGAAGGCCATATCGGGCGTCATGACCGTCCGGTTCAAAAACGAGCTCGTGCGCAACATCACCATCAAGCTCGGTTACGCCAACGCCAAGGTGCGTCTGTCTCTCCTCCGATGCGTTCCGGGCCGGCGTCTGAGGTGCGGGTCGTCAGATTTACAAGTGCGAAAACGAAGCCTGTCCGAGGCCGGGTTGCTACCGATCGTACCGCTCGGACAAGGAGGACAATCCGCCTTGCGAACGCCCCGGCTGTGGGCACCGGATGAAGCTCATTCGGCACGTCTCGTTTGTCGACTGTCCAGGACACGACATTCTCATGGCCACCATGCTCAACGGCGCTGCCGTCATGGACGCCGCACTGCTGCTCATCGCCGGGAACGAGACCTGTCCTCAGCCACAGACATCAGAACATCTCGCCGCCGTCGAAATCATGAAACTCGAAAACATCATCATCCTCCAAAACAAGGTCGATCTGATCAAGGAGGCGCAGGCGCTGGAGCATCAGAAGAGCATCGCCGCGTTCGTCAAGGGTATCCTGACGTCCCTCCGTCGGATATTCGTTCGCTGACGGACCCGATCAGGCACCGTCGCAGAGTCGTCGCCCATCGTGCCCATATCCGCCCAGCTGAAATACAACATTGACGCCGTGAACGAGTACATCGTCAAACGCATCCCTATCCCGGTCCGGGATTTCACCACCGACCCACGGCTCATCGTCATCCGTTCCTTTGACGTCAACAAACCCGGATCTGAAGTCGACGAATTGAAAGGCGGTGTCGCCGGTGGCTCGATCCTCACCGGCGTTCTCCACCTCGGCCAGGAAGTCGAGATCAGACCGGGGATCGTGACCAAGGACAACGCGGGACGAAACAGGTGCAAACCAATCTTTAGCAGGATCGTCTCGTTGCACGCGGAGAGCAATCATCTCTCGTTTGCCGTCCCTGGCGGGCTGATCGGCGTCGGGACCAAGATCGATCCGACGCTCTGTCGTGCGGACAGGCTGGTCGGACAGGTGTTGGGCGCCGTCGGGAAGCTCCCAAAGGTCTACACAGGTGCGACGTGCCCCCCGTTCCGCAGCCGCCGTCGTCACTCACGCATGTCCCCGTGAAAGAACTCGAGATCAGCCTGTTCTTGCTTCGCCGACTGCTCGGCGTGCGCACGGAAGACAAGAAACAGACCAAGGTGTCCAAGCTGACCAAGGGCGAGCTTTTGCTGATCAACATTGGTTCGACCTCGACGGGCGGACGCGTGTTGAGCGTCAAGGGCGACCTCGCCAAGATCCAGCTCACGTCCCCCGCGTGCACCGAGGTTGGTGAAAAGGTGGCGCTGTCCAGACGGATCGAGAAACACTGGCGGCTCGTCGGTGCGTCTTTGCTTGCTTGCTTGCTTGCCTGTGGATGTCGCTCATGTGTGGCCTGCTGTAGGTTGGGGAAGCGTACAACGCGGGACGGTGTTGGAGCTAGATTGATGGGCGGGTCATGTCGCATAGATACGCACGATGACACACTTGCCGTTTCTCTCTTGTTTTGCATGTGCAGTGGTTTGTGCCCGTCTGTTAGTGGTCGCCAGCACCCTTACGGGTACTGACCTTGTCGTGAACTTGTCCTAATCAGTCGGACTAATACTCCCGGAAAAGGATTATCTTTATCTCTACGATGCCATTCATGTTCGCTTTCCCAGCGCCGCTGCACTCCAGATTCCGCCCCCGCTCTTCTCCCCCATGTCCCGCCAGGTTCCGGTCCTCCTTGTCGGCATGATCATCACCGTAAGCGCGTCTTGTGATCCCGGGCACCCGCTCACCACCACTCCAGGGCTCGTCCAACATCCTCTGGACCAAGTTTCAGGTCAGCCTCCCACCTCGCCCCAGCCCTGTTGCTGAATATCCCCGTCAGGACATGCAATGCGTCGAGAACTGTGGTGATCCAGACCCACGCAACCACGTTCTCTACCAACAGCCCGTCCTGCAGACTCTCCAAATGTTCCGTCTGTCCTCCACTTCCCATATCTACCCTCTTGTTCATTCGCCTTGTAGTCGGCGAAATGCTTTGTCAGTCCAACGGCCTTGTTCTCGTCAGACGTTCACTCTCGGCCTCAGGTCTGCTTCCCGTCCTTTATATATGGCTCAACGCGAGGCGCACCCCTCCCGTCGCCCTTCTCCCCTTAGATCCGGACACGAATCCCCAGACCAAGTTGTCCTCTCAGCACTTGCGGGGATTTAAGCTGCTCCTCCTATGGGTACCTGCTGCTTGTGATCTCACCGCATCCACTGTCCGTGATTCCCCTGGCCGTCCCTCCCTTGTTTACCTCTTTCAACGCTAATGTTTCAATTGGTGGTCTGCAGCTCATGAACATCGTCCTTTTATACACCCCCGTTTCCATCTTCCAGATGTCCCGGGGCGCACTCGTCCTCTCTACCGGCATTCTCAGTGTCATTTTCCTTCGTCGCCGCCTTTGGTTGTATCAGTCTGTCCTCGCTTCTTCTCTTCATTCCCGTTTGTAACCCTCCCCAGATGGATCGCCCTCTTCGTCGTCGTGGCTGGCCTGTCACTCGTTGGCTATTCTGGTTCTCTCCTCAACAATGCATCCGGGAACGCCGTGAATCCCGCCGCCGCTCGTCTGGCCGGCAACACAGATCGCGTCGATGCGATAAACGCCCTCTTTGGTACGGCCAGCCGTTCTGTCAGCGTTGCTCGTCCATGTAATCGTCCACCAGGCGTGTTCCTCATGTTGTTCGCCCAGCTCATGTACGATCCATCCAGCCTGTCGTCCACTCGTTGACCATGGTCCATTGCAGCCTGGCCGGCCAGTTTGTCCTCGAGGAGAGGATCATGGCCCGCTGGAACGTCGATCCGCTCGTCGTTGCCGGATTCGAAGGCTTGTTTGGCGTCCTGACCCTCGTGTCGCTCATGCCACTCCTCGCTCATCCGTCCGTGTCCGCGCGCTCGCCCCTGTTCGATCTCGAGCGGGGCTGGCGTCAGCGGACGCACACGCCCGGCGTGTTTTGGCCCGGGTTCGTCATCATTCTCGGCACCGGGCTGTTCAACTACTTTGGCCTCGGCGTCACCCGACGCGTGGGCGCCACGACGCGCTGCTTGGCGGACGCCTGCAAGACGCTCGCGATCTGGTCGGTCAGTCTGGTGCTCGGCTGGGAACGGCTGTCGTTCCCGGTCTCGCTCCTCCAAGTCCTCGGGTTCTCGCTGCTCGTGTGAGTGGCATCGAGGGGGGTCCCGTCGTCGTCCGTGTCGCTCATGGTGCTCGTTCAACCACAGTTATGGCACGGTGCGTGGGTTGTGATGGGGGCGTTTGACGGTGGCGTTTGACCGCTGGGCGTGCTTGTGTTGCAGCTGTTGTACAACGACCTGGTTCGACCGCCCTCTTTCCTCCTCCCTTCGCCATCCCCTACCACGGCGATCGAACCGGCGACGGCCAGCGGAGCGGCAGAGACGTAGGGGGAGTGTTACGATCACGTGACGTTGTATCAGTCCAGGCGCGCGCACGCCCAAAGATGCTCCTTTTTTGCACTTCGGTCTGAACGTCGAGCCTCGGTCGGGTCAGTTCCAGGACGGATGGGATCGTGTGACACGAATCTCGAACGTGATCATCCGTTATGCATTGCCCTTGGTGCGAGGTCAGAAACCCAATGAAGCGTATCATAGACGAAAAGATGTAGAGAAAAAAGTGCGGCGCCCGCATGCCACATGACGGTCATGCGTGCACCTCCGGGTCGATCAGATCGAGCTCTCGAACGTCCACACCTTCAAACGACCGGTTCTTCACCCTCCGGCTCTCCAGCTCGCGTTTGGTGAGGTAGAGATGGAGGAGGTGGATGCAATCCTTGACCTAGACCCCCCAACCACGTGAGCACACGACCGCCCGCAGGGGCCAACATCGAGACAAATCGGCTTACGATCGTGAACAATCCGAGTCCCAGCGAGTTCCGCCACCTGCATCACCCGGGCATCAAGAAAAGCGAGACGAGACGAGACGAGACGAGACGATCACGCACCAGACGGGATCGCACTCGGCCCAGGCGTACGTCCCCCGCCACGCGAGGCTCAACCCCAGCATGCCCGCCACCCCAAGCTTCTTCATCAACCCCGTCTCCCCAAACACCGCGCGCGAGCCAAGAAGGCCGCCGAGGCCGGTCCCGGACGACGTCCTCCCCATCGTCAGCCCGAGTGGCCCGACCCGTCCCGCGCTCCGCAACGGCGGCCGCACGGCCAGAAACTTGCGCAGCAGCGCCGAGCGCTTCGACAGCAAGAACAGCAGCGAGCCCATCAGCGACGATATGCGCGGGATGACGAGCGCACCGCCAATGAGCCGCCCAAACGACGTCCCCGAGACGCGGATCGTGTTCTCGGCCGCGGCCGCGGCGTCCCCCGCGCCGTCGTCGTCGTCATCGTCGCCGCCGTCCGGGTCGACCCTGGCGCCGTTCGCGTGGTGGTCCTGTCTGGGAGGGCGGGGCCCACGTCCGTCCGGGAGGGCGCCCGGCGGGGCCGGTCCGTCGTCGTCGTCCACGTGTGCGTCCACGCGGATCCTCAAGAACGGCTCGTCGTCGGCCACGGCGCCCAGCAACACCCGCTGCATGTCACGCTCCCCTCTCGGCCCGTGACCGTGTTCGCCAACGCCGTCCCCCGACGGCGCGCCGAGGACCCATTTTGTAAACTGCGAAAACAACCGCTTGTACGCCTCTCGTACGATCGGAAAGACGAACAGGCCGAGGATGAAGGGAGGGGGTGGCCAGTGCGGAAGGAGAGGGAACAAGTCTTTGCCGGTCTTGCCGTTGGACGAGGGAGTGAGGGCTCCGAGCCTGTCCAACGCTCCTCCCTCGACGGGCGTGCTCGTCGGCCACGCGAGCAACAACGGAATGAGTGGGGTGACGTTCGACTTGAGAGGGAAGCGGGAGAAGACGAGCGCGAGGGGGATCAGGGGAAGATTGATGAAGCTATGCCAGGGCCAGTTGGACGGATCGTCCGTCAACAGGAGGTCAAACATTCTGGCATTCCGGCGGCGTCAACGCGGTCAAGAGGGCCAGGCAAGGCGTGTACGCACTCTGCGCCGAGGAACTCCCGCACCGCGTACGCGCCGTACGCAGTGCTGAGTATATACATGCCTGGGCAACACACATGAGCGACGTTGGAACGAGATCGGGCCTGAAGACCCCACGTACCGGTACCGAGACTGATGACGACGACAGTCAGGCTGCCCACGCTGACAACTCTGCCGATCATGGACAAGCCCTTGTTTCCCATGTCCAGCCAGCGGAGTAAAAGTGGATTTGAACTCGTCAATTCGTACGCAGTGCCGCACTGGGGGCACTTGAGAGCGTTGGAGGCACGAGAACGGGTGGATTGGGAGGACTGAATCCAGCGGAGGAGACATGATTCGTGGGCGATGAGCGTACAGGTACATGGATGTGTCCATGCGCGGGGCGGGGTGCCTGGCGCTACCAAACAAAGTGAGTCTACGTGGCAAACAGAACAGAGGTGGATGCTGTACCGTCGTATCGCTCCTCCTCTCGACAGATGTAACAGAGCTTGACCTGACCGTCATGTCGGTCAACGTTGGCTGTCGTGTGGGGAAAACAACATACTTTGAGGTCGTCGATGGTCGGTACCCGCCCTGAAGGCGGCATGATGGACGTCAGAGGGCAAGATGCAGACCGACTTGGCACTTGCAGTGCAGCCGATACATCTCACGCAGTCAAGTCACTCATGGTATTCCGAGAAACTATGTACTACACGACATCCATGCTCGTGCGCGACAGCAACGAAACTCGGACAAGAAATCATATTTACCGAACAGAAAAAAAGCTCCGGATGCGAACCGACCTTGGCAGTCATCGGGATGCTCAATGCTCATAGGGAGGGGTCTGACCAGGAGCCTTCTCCTTCTCCTTCTCCCTCTCCCTGTCACGATCCTCGACATCTTTTTTGGCCTCCTCTGGAGGAGTTCTCGCGGGACGCTCTCTATCGTCTGCCCTGCGCTTCTCGGCGGGGGATGGGCTCCGCCTTCTGTCAGGAGACCTGCTGCGTCTCCTTCGGTCCCTGCCGTCTCTGGCTTCGCGGTCTCTGTCCCCGGTGTCCCTATCTCTGTCAACACCATTGCTGCGGTGATCACGGTCGTCGCGAGGGTCGTGACGGCGACGGGGGCTACGAGAACGATCGCGTCCGCTACTGGAGCGGTACGGAGGGGGAGAACGCCTGTCGTAGCGCCAGACCGAGGAGGGTGGATTTTTGGCCCACTGGAAAAGAATGAGCGAGATGATACACAGGCTGTCCGGGTCGACGACCGACCTGGATGCTCAACCGCGAACCTTCAAAGTATCTTCCATGCCTTTGACATCGTCGAATGAGCATGCGAGGGCGGAGGAAGGGTGGTGCTCACATGTCGTAATAAGCGTCCTCGGCGTCACGCTGACTGCGGAACTCGACAAAGGCATAGCTACGAGACGCGAGATTGAGCGATTGATCGAAGATGGTTTGTAAGATTCGAAAGAGCGGTAAATCGGGATGCGCAACGACGAAACGACGAAACGGAATTCGTAGGCGAAGACACGTTTTCTCCGTGCGGCCCGAAACGTATCGCGAACGGCAGGGCAGCGTGACGACGAACGCGCGCGAGAGAGGATCGGTATCGACGAAGTCACATTCTCGTGGTTAGGTCTCGCTCGCGTTTGTATCCTGTTCTGACGACCGAGGTCCGCGAGGTCTCGTTCGTGGAGCGCACGCGTCGACTGGATAGGGCAAGGGGTTGAAGCGAACTGTGAGAGACACTTACGGGTTGGAGCTGGCGTGTGGGTTACGTGGCGCGGGTACGTCGCATCGCACAAGAGGGCCATATCTGTCGAAGGGGGGGTGACTGCATGAGATTTTTCGGAAAAAAACGGTGGGTGGACACGACGGACCGCTCAAATTCGTAGGCCAGGTCGCGTGCGCGAGTGGAGGGATGGAAACCGCTAACGAAGAGGATGCGCGCCATCGCCAGTCTTTTTTCCGGTGCGCTTCGAGGTGCGGATGTGGTCGAGAGCAAGAAAGGCCGGGCACGAAAACAGCGGAGCACGAAAGCCGCGTCCTTGCTTGGTCGTGTTGTTGTTGTGGCACGACAACGCGTCTCTCCTCGTCGATGCCCGGTCTGCCCTCTCTCGTCCGTCGCGGGGTGTCGTCGCTGCTCACCGTCGCACCGCTCGAGCAGCGCACGCTCGGGTTCTCCAGAATCGCACACAGGGTCACCGGGGAACACATCTGGGAGCTCGTGCCCCTCCTCCGCGCTGCCGACCAGCACGACCCCGCCCTGCAAGCGTTGCTTCAGCGCTGCGGGATACCACCCGACGAATGGACGCGCTGGTCGCCCGTCGTGTACTCGCCCACCCTCGGACGCGCTCTCGACCTTGTACGCCAATACAGTGCCGACCGTACCCCGTCGTGGGTCGCCCTCGCCCTCGCTTCTCACAAAGTCAGATCCCCCGGCGATGCCCAGTCGGCCTTGTATGACCTCGCATTTCCGCTTGCACCCCTCGCGTCTCCTCGTCCACCCATGGACAAGTCCCACGCGCTACCCTTGTTCATACTCACAACCCACGCCCTCGCCTACTTCTCGCTCGTGTCCCTGCTTCGTCCATTGACATCGCACCTCATCGCACTTCCCCCGCATTCACACACGTACAGATCATTCCACTTCAACATGCTCCTTCAAGCCATCTCTCTCTTTGATGGGTCACGAATGGCCGCCGACGTTGCCATCGACATCTTGGGAGAGATGGAGAACAGAGGTCTGACCCTCTGGTCAAACACCGAAAGGGTACTGATCAAGGACAATTTCCGTTCACCACAGTTGTTGGACTATCTTCAGCGCCGTGCTTCCTCCACTCCGGGGCAAGCCACGAATCTGGACGAGCCGGAAGCATGGCTGAGAGCATGTGCTTCGTTGGGCAGGGTACAGTCAAGTGCGCATTACCTGCACATCGTCCGGAAGCAGTGTCTACAGAACGGAATCACCCCACCCTATGCCACTGAGGACGACTCGGCCGCGGACGGAAAACACGTTCAAGAGACAGCACACAAGGCCAATACCCACTACCTTCGTTCTATGCGTGATGACCGTCAGTCCGCCTTCCGATACTTCCACCATCTGCTTAAGCTTGACCTCACCAAACCTCGCCAGTCTCCTCCCTCAACCCATCCTGATGCGACCGACAAATCGCACATCGATATCTATGATTGGACCACAGCGCTCTATGCTGGTGCTCATGATCGCACGCTCTCCGCTCACGCCTTGCTTGAGCTCTTCAAGGCAACCAAGGAAGGAACCAGTGCATACAAGCCAACCAGAGCAACCTATACCGTTGTCATTCAGGGTTTGCTGCGGAGAAATGCCTTGGATGATGCCGAAAAGCTATGGGACGAGTTCGTCCAGGAGGTCAATGATGCGCGGGGCAGAGGAAACGAAGAAAGTGAGATGAAGATAGATAGAAAGGCCCTCTGTGTGGGCATCGACGTGCTCGTCCAGAGCGGACGCACAGAAGAGGCACTTTTCTTGCTTGACGAAGCCGTCGAGAGGGACATTGGGAAAGTGACAGCCTCACCCCCTGACTCGTTACTTGAGACCAGATATCCTACCTCAGGCGCATCTTCCCGGTCCAAGAATACCCGCCCTTTGATTTCCCCCTACCTCACAGCTCACCCAATTCACGCACTCCTTATCGCACTCCTTCGCATCCGTCGCCCTGATGCGGTCTTCTACATCTGGACATATTTGACATCTTTGTATTTTGTCCTCCCCACTAACCTGATGCTTCGTATATTACTCAAGGCAGCGGTTCAGGCTTCGAAGATGGATGGGGAGAGCTGGAAGGGGGCTATGAGCTGGTACATTGCTGACAACCGTCTGTTCAAGAAACATGGTGGACCTATTGCTCCGACCATGACCCCGTACAGTGCCCCAGTACTCACTGGAAACCAGGATGCAAGAAAAGATGCTCTCCCTTCCGACCTCAATTTACAGGGCGTTTGCCAGACCGATGTGGAGGCTAGAAGCGATGGTCTTCTCCCGTCCCGTAAAACCCTCACTGCCCACCTTCGCACCCTCCTCCAAACACCATCTCCCCCGCCTGTTGTAGGTATTTGGGCGAACCGCCGCTCGACGGAAGTTGCAAGGTCAATTTTCAGAGGGATGATGTTTGGGAATTGGCCCGCTCTACAACGTGCAGCTGGTTCTTTCGGGGGCGGCGTGACAAGTGCGCGCGCCAAAGGTGGTGAAAGTATATTCCAAGAGCTAGCCAGGGTCTTCACAAACCACCCGGGCCGTTTCCTACCCCACCTCCCGACACATCTGGGTGTGGAGCGACCGACGATGGCCCACCCCAACGTCGGCGGAGAGCAGATGGGCCCCCCGCTCCCGACGGTGATACCCTCGGAGAGCACGTTTGCTGCCTACATTGCCCTCCTCGGGCTTTCGTCTCGGGCGGAAGAGATACCAGAGGTACTCGTGTGGATGCGGGCTCTGGGTGTCGTGCCCAAGACGGAAACGCTCTCGGTTGCGCTCGTATTCTGGATGGAGGTTGGCTTGCGGGGGCCACTGTTCGAAGATGGGTGGATTGGGAATCGGGACGGGGGCGTACAAACGACTGCACGTGCAGACACCCCTCCGCAGACAGAGTATGCAGCGTTACGTGCTTGGATTCGGGAGTGGGTGGGCGAGCACCAGGCACCGACAGAAGAGGATATTTATGCGGGTATCAAGAGGGTCAAGGAGATGAGGGGGCGCTAGATAGACTTTATACTTACCTAACTAGTACTAGGTTTACCAGATGGCAGACATTCTGACAGCCACTCAAAAGACTCGTCATTCGGTTTATCAGACCTTGCCTTCTAGATCATCGCAGTCGTGAATATCCTCAAGTGGGTGGGTTTATCAGTTCTTTATTCTCGCCAACGTTGGGTAGTTTGTTGCAGGGACTCGGTTTCAGCAGGAGCAAGGCACCCGGACCACTCCCTCGAGTCAACCAGCCGGCGATGGACCTCTTCGCCTACGTCGACCGCACCGAACCTAGTTCTCCAACCTCGAGGACGCCTAGTCACGCCACCCCAGTCCCCCCCTTTGAAGTCCCCCCCTCTCGCACCCACTCGCTCTCCGAACTCAAACAACTCGGGCGACGCGTCTACAAGGAGGTCTGGGACGAATTTTACGAATGGGAGCCCAGCTACTGCGCCGACATCCTCGCCACGCTCCCCCAGCCGCTGCTCACGTCCAGGCGCCAGGCCGCCCGCGCCGCCGCGTCAGCGATGGGCAAGCTCCGCGTTGTCGACCTGGAGACGCACCGCGCCTCGGATTTTGGGGCCATGGCGGTGGACGCCGAGCCAGCGGCCGGGGCGGCACACACCGTGCAGGTGGCCACCACCAGCGTCGTCGCCCCGGCAGGAGGACGTCGTTCGGACGCCGGCCGTCACGCCCCGAGGTCTCCGAAACCCGTGTGCACGTCGATACCTGTGATCGCGATGGTTCAGGACGAGGGCTTGGAGCCTCATCCGACGTACGAGTCGTGCGCGCCGGCGGCCAGGAGCGTGTTCATGGACGCGGTGTCCGAGCACTGCCTCCCTTTCTTGCCGTACGCGGACGACGAAGGGTTTCGTACGCTAGAATTTCAAGCCCGATTTGAGTCTCTGGAATGGGAAACGCCGTTTGACCCCGACGGTGAGTCTGATGCTCTCGTGCGTTCGTCGCCACGAAGCTCTCTTTTTATTTATTTATTATTGTATACGACACCCATGATAGAGGAGATGATCCAGATAGAGACCGTAAGAAGGCTCTTTACTGTGCACCGTGTCGATACAGATGATGTTGACCGCATGGAGATGTTCAAATCGTTCCGAGTATCTCACAGGCAAGGGTTATTATGGGAGCAGAATCAAAGGTCAGTTATTGTATGCATTCGATGACCTTTTCTGAGGCGTGGTACTCCTTTCAGAGATGCACTGCACTGGCCAGGTGCCTCCAGGTGGAAGACCACAGAGGAAGAAGGCACACCCACTGATTATAGACCTAATGCGAATGATCTAAGACGGAGATTGATCTCTAATCTCAAGATTTTTTGCCCAAGCATAAACTGTTTGCATACAAGTTGTGAAACACATGGTATGTTTGTATTGTTGCTTTTTGATAACTGGAGCTTGAACAGTATGGTTGAAAGGGGAGGATCATGCTAGCAGTTATATTCCCTCTAGAAAGCCACAGTTGACTAGTGAAAGCATGATATTGTCTACAGGTGTTCCATGTGGCCCAGACTGCTTCAGACATATAGAGAATTTTGAGCACTTTGTTGTGAGTGTTATCTTGGGGAGGATAACAAAGATTATATTGTCACCATGGCCAATAGGAGTCAATACCTCCTTCTCCCACCCAGCCTCAACATACTAGCTCTATGGATACACTAGAAACTATTATTGGCATTGCACCAGATTTGGACCCTTGTCAATTGGCAGTCATATGTCTCAAACCATGCAAGCAGGTAATTTCTTTTCATGGGTACAGTATATATGTATGGAATCTTTATGAACTTGTATTTATGGGATCCCTAGGTGTTTGTGCAAAGATTACAGCTGTTTCCAGATCATACAATTCTTCCATGCAACTTGCAAGGAGATGGCCACCTACAGAGCAAAAGGGCCAATGAAAGACTGATATTTGGTGACACCAACATTATCCTAGTCTGCTTTGACTATAGACTAAATAAGTTACAGTGGACAATAAATCTGCTGGCTGTGCATTGTTAGGACATTATATTCTCTTATGTTATTTCTTACAATTGGTATACTTCCAGGTTAAAGGCTTGTTCCCATCCAGGCCCATGCAACAGCAATAACTGTCCATGTTATGTTGCAAAACAACACTGTTCATTGATGTGCAGATGTGGGGTAGGGTGTGAGTACTTGTCAATTGATCTTGACCTATTATCTTTATTGAATATGTACTGGCCCATCTAGGTCTGAGACAATGGCCAGGCTGCAATTGTACCAATGGGAGATGTTTGGTTAATATCTGCAAGTGTGCCAAAAATGACAGAGAATGTATCCCAGGCATATGTATTAGCTGTGATGCAAGGTAAGTGGACATATCCAGAACTTTTTGTATACTGGTTGAGAACAACTTGTAGAGGTAAGGAGAAGAATCATAAAGATATATAATCAAGTGTACCTGCCTTATCTAGGTGCTGCTGGTAAACCATGTAGCAACACAAGGATGCAAAGGCTTGCTGGAAAGGTACAGTATTTTGAGTGATTTAAGTTTAAGTTCAATAGACTCAATGCCTGGATAGCCCATTGAAATCAAGTGTAGTGAACATGGCTTGGGTGCCTTTGCATGTCAAGCCATGAAGCCAGGCACATTTCTTGGCAGTGAGTGCCATCTGGTCACATGTCATGTCTTGATGATGACATCTGATAGCTTATGTTGGTCATGTGCTAAATACTGAGCTTGCTACTTCAAGGATGTGTGTTCTTATCTTAGATCTTGTCTGGTCTTGAATTCTACATCCTTTGCAGACACCTTGCCCACCACATTAGGAACAATTACCTGTTTGAGATTCCTCTAGAGGAAGAGGAGGATGCAGATCCAATCTTCGATGCAGCTTATGCGGGCAATTCAACAAGATTTGTCAACCATAAGGAAGCTTATAGAAGCAATGTGGATGCAAAGAGTATGTCCTCCAAGATTTCCTGTAGCAGAAAGGCACCTGATGTTCATATAAAAGATATGGTGGTTGTTGGAGAGCACCAGATTGGATTCTTTACCAGTGAGTGGCAATTCTTTATAACTTTGAATGGCCCAGACCTCTTTCTAGAAAAGAGGGTTAAAAAAGGAGAGGAGCTTTTCTTGGACTATGGGGACAAATTCTGGGGGGAGGAAGGAGTGCCAGTGAATCATGATGATGATGTTTGTCCTGCCTGTTATTGGCATCAAGATGATTCTCACTCAATCCTTTAGAAGCAGACTGAGGACTCAGATTATGAGCCTGAGTTTTGAATGGAGTTTCCTAGACTCTAATGAAACACTGCTTCAGACAGCATACAAAGATACTGAAAGTCATTGATGGTACAATATACAGGACAGAAAGGCATAGAATACTGGATGAGATGCCTCAAACCTTCATCAGATGGCACTATGGTGACCTTTGTGTTACATGAATAGAATCCTCCATCAGCATCCCTCCCATTCACAGTACCCATGTTTTCACTGATGGAACACTACATGAATATGATTGCTGCTTGCCACGGGTGAACCATGTGCATTTGGTTGTCTTTGAAGGATGTTGTGGCGGATTGAACCCAGGACATATCCTGATGCCCACTATTTGACAGACAAGGTCGAAAAGAAAATCTCGACATTGCACGGATGTAGAATTGTCTGTCAGGGGACCGAGATAAAGTAATTCCGTGCAGACAATCAAACCGTTATTTCTCAAATAAATGCAGTGATGAGCTCGACCTAACCTGGGGTGTGAGCCGGATGATCTTCCACCCTGACATTGCGTTCATTGTATCTTCCGGCGATGAGGGCACGTCGAGGGCGAATCGGAGCTGCAGGATACGACGGGTAGATACTACTAAAAGGGTGATGAAGGATACCATCAGCGCATCGTGAACAACGGGCTACCATACTGCACGCTGTGGAAGATGCAGATGTCTTTGGAGTATCGTACATCTGCCTCAGAGCAATAAGTGCGAGCGATATCGGAATTTGCCGGCGGCCGATCGGTTCTAAGTCAAGGGCGCGTAGTGACCCGCGGAGATGACTGCTGATAATGAACGCGCGCCCGAAGGTGCAAATACACGAGAAGGGTTGACGTTGCCGTCGTCTCCACGTTGCCCCAAAACGAGAACATTGGTCTGAATGAGCTTGTTTGGGGGCAACAACGGGTTTTCAAGACCGTTCAAACGACCCCCCTTCAAGTTGAAGGTTTCTTTCCCAGCGGGGGCCCCGACAGCTGCCCCAAACTCCGCTCGGTTGACCGTGGAAGAACAGGCCCAACCCATGCTACAGGAAATTAGCCATCTACCCAGATAATGGCGAGGGGTGTCCTCTGGGGAACAAAATTAAGCCCGATTGGAGCAAACGCGAGAGAGCGCGAAGCACACCAATCGGGGAGGTCCATGGTGCAAGTAGGAGCAGAACAAGGTCGCGGCCAGAGATTCAGCAGCTTGTGGAGGCGCGAAAGACGAACGACTGGCAGGCGGGAGGTAAAAGAGAAGGCCAAGGGAGTGCGATATATCCCGTGAAGACGGCATTGGTGAGCATGACATGCAGCAGGAAAACGAGACAAGTGGCCAGTCATCGATCGGCTAATAAATTGCTGACAGACAGCGATCGAGAGCCGTGGGGCTAGTGTGACGATTCTCCGCGAGCATGGGAATTTGGAACGGCGCTTTCAAATCCCTGCAGGTGTCCATCAGAGCCGGCTTGTGTCCAATCCGGCGGTGGACGAAGTCGTGGCGAGATTACGTCCGACAGACGATTGTGGCATTACTTTTGACTTCATTTCTGCGTGAAAGGGAGACCTTGGGTGCATCAGCGCAGTGTTTCGTCGCACATCGAATGGAAATATTTCCACGTGTAAAATTGAGTGTGTCCGGGTGATGCAAGTTTGCCACAATCTTGTATTTGCTATTGTTTGGGCGGAATCCCACATTGTACAGTATCAACGATCGATCTCCCTTGTTCTTTTTATATTCTTTCTCCATTAGGGACGAGGCGCTTGACTTGGTCAGCCTCAGATCTGGGAACGCCGTGGTAGGCCGAATGACGCATGTTAACATCAGGGTCCGAAGTCAAACTTGACACCGCCATCAGGCCGCGATGTAGCGATGGTCACTTTCCAGGCCGTAGGGTGTGCCAGCAGGCGTGCAGACTTTGCTCGGGGCTCAGCGAGCGCGGCGTGAACCTGCTGGCTCGATTGGGTGAGTCACTGGAGACTGTCGTAATCGTGGGGTCGGTGCATTGATCTCTACCAATCAAACGCCGTCGCTCAGTCAGCTGTAGCAAGACGTTATATAATTCGAGCGCCTTGCGTCCCTGATTATTGATCTAGGACTTGGCCAGCCCAGTTCAGCCCCAGGATTGGTGAGCATCGCACACACGGCCCCTAAGCTCCTCCAAGCCCGCAAGGCCACATGCCTCTGCGAGAACGGCAACGCCCGCACAGCCCCACAGCGGATGTCACCTGGACGGGGTGGGCCTTGAGAGGACGTGGACGCAGTCGCATTTGACAAGTTATAAATACGGACAGACTCAGACGGGACATGTAGGGCTTCACCTGTAACACCTCGATCATCATGTCCCCTAACAGTCCAGAACTCGACGATCTCTTTCCTGCGCCATCTCCCCCACCTTCGCAGCTTTCTCCGCAGAGGTTGCCGGGAGCGAGCCCAGAGTCTCTCGCTGCTCTTCAGCACGTCCTCAAAGATAATCACCAGCGTTACCACATCTTCTTCAACGACATCCGTTTCCACAAGTATGTACACGCTTGTTCTCTGCCGGATGCTAAATACAACTTCGCCGTGGCTAGTCACATCTCGCATCGTGCGCTTGCGGTCTATGCTTCAGGCGGACCTGCCTCCGTCATCAAAGACTACTACAAGCGTGATGGTGAAATTCAGCGCCCCCCAGTCCCGCCCCCTGAGCCGATCACCGAACACAATTTCGTCGACCACTTGGATGATGAAAAGTAAGCCGTCGTAGTCTTCGAATCAAATCATACCGCTCAACACACGCCCAAGCTACTACCAGGCATACGTCTCCTTCTTTTCCAAACAAGTCTCTGAGAAGGGTGCGGCAAACACTCTTGAAGAGTTTGTCTTCTCGGAGAAGTACAACTTCCAGAAAGGAAGGGATGCGAATGCGCAGCCAGAGCTGTTGAACCGCTTGTTTGCGGGCGTCATCCACCCCTTTATCCATGTTGGATATGGGCTCGAGTTTGGTTTGAAAGGGATGCTCGTCGAAGGTATGTCGCATGTCCCCGCACGAGGGTGGTTCACCTCATATGGCACCACCAAGGCCTCGCATTAGCCGCGGTTCACGAAGTGCGCGTCGCGGGATATCTTCCTCCGTCCCTCTTTGCTTCGGCGAATGATGTCGATCATGTTGCGAACCGTCTTTCGTCTTTAGTGTTAGACATTCCTGCCATCACTAGTCACCCCGTATCCAAGGCGGGTGGTGTGCACGCATTCGATATCGTGGCACGTATCCTCAAAGATGAGAGGTTGGGTAATCAGGTGGCACTGGGACCCACAGACTTCGTCGCTGAATTCGGAAAACTACTCGTCAAGTATTCTAACGTGGTCAAGGAACATTCCGACAAATGGACGATCGACCTGAGCCAGCCAGGCGAAATCGAGCGCAAGCTGGAGGAGGTCATCTGGTTGAGTTCTCTGATCTACGGTGCTGGAGGATTAACCCCCGACGGGTTCCGGGCCGACTTTTTCCTGTGCGTGACCCTTCCCATCTTGATGAGTGGGATCCACGCCGTGGCTGACTCGCACAATGTTGGGACAGGATGCACTTGGTCACCTCGAGCCTCTTCCTCCCTTCGCTGCTCGCGTACCTTTCTCCGCGCTCCCAAGTCCTTCTCCTCCGCGGGTATCTCCTCACCGTGCTCGTGTGGTGGGTCATGCGTGGTCGACCCACCCCAAACATCAGGTCGTTTTTCACGACCACGTCGCTCGAGCCGTCCGTCCCGACCACCCCCACCCCGGGAGTACCCATCAGCACCGAGACGACCCAGACCCCGAACCCATTCCTGCCGATCTTGCAGTCGGCGATCCCGCACCCGAACGACCACCTGATCAAGATCCAGCGGGCCTTTGCGCACTTTGACACCCTCTACGGTCGGCGCCGTGCGGGCTACTTTGAGGGCACCGAGCTGGCAGACGCGGCGGTGCTGGATGGATCGCTGTTTCTGAGGGCTGCGTTGTTGACTGCGGACTATGTCGGATGGGTGCGCGAGGGCAAGGAGGCGAAGCCGTTCGACAGGCAGGGGTTTTACAAATCTGCCTGAGGATAGTACGAATTAGTCAAGCTGGCAAATACCGTTCGAGTTGGAAGCGCTTTTGTTCGTGTGCTATGTGATCCCCGCTCAGTCGTAGTAGTATCATGTACAGTAACGAGAAGGAGAAACAAAAGATTGGAGAATTTGACCTATGATATCATTGTCCTGCCACGCAAAATTTTTGTCAAGGAAGATGGTGAAACAGTGCAAAAAACCAGGTAGACCAAGGAGCGGCGGCGGTACTAGAAAAGTGCAATCCCCCCTTCTGGCATCTGTCGGTGTGACCCCCCAAGGGTGGGTAGATGTCACATGTCACAGCCCACTGGCAGTGTCACGTACTGGTTCGGGTCATCTCACACACACCTAACAACGGGACTACCAGGTTGCGTGTCTCTGCAGGAAGGGCGACGCGGCCTAGTTATGTCGCTTGGTACGCCTTGAGAGGACGCATTTGACAAGTTATAAATACGGACAGACCCGGACGCTGATATCACCCCGATCATCATGCCTTCCGATGGTACAGCGCACTCGCACCTCGACGATCTCTTTCCCGCACCATCTCTCCCCCCTTCGCAACTTTCCCCGCAGAGGTTGCCAGGAGCGAGTTTGGGATCCCTTGTCGCTCTCCAGGATGTCCTCAAGGACAATCATCAGCGTTATCACATCTTCTTCAACCATATCCGTTTCCACAAGTACGTCCGCTTATATCTCTGCTGGACATGAAATATAACGTCGACCCGGTCAGCCACATCACGCATCGCGCGCTCGCAATCTATGCTTTAGGTGGACCCGCGTCCGTCATCAGAGACTACTACAAGCGTGATAGTCACATTCAGCGCCCTGCATTCCCGTCGCCGGAGTCGATCACTGAGCACAATTTCGTTGACCACTTGGGTGATGAAAAGTAAGCTGTGACTCCCACTGTCGTGATCACGTCGTTCAACACACGTCCAAGCTACTACCAGGCTTACATCTCGTTCTTCTCTAAACAAGTCTCGGAGAATGGTGCAGCAAACACCCTCGAGGAGTTCATCTTTTCGGAGAAGTACAACATTCAGAAAGGAAGAGATGCGAATGCGCAGCCAGAGTTGTTGAACCGCCTGTTCTCGGACCTTCTCCACCCCTTGATCCATGCTGGGTATGGGCTCGAGTTTGGTTTGAAAGGAATGCTCGTCGAGGGTATGCCACACGTCATATTGCACGAGCTTGATATTGACCAACACTATATCGCACTGTCAAGGCCTCGCATTAGCCGCGGTTCATGCAGTACACGTCACGGAATATCTTCCTCCGTCCCTCTTTCCCACCCCCAGTTCGACAAATGATGCCGACCATGTGTTGAGCCGTCTTTCGTCGTCAATGTTGGACATTCCTGCCGTCGCTAGTTGCCCCGTATCCAAGATGGGTGGTGTGCACGCATTCGACATCGCGGCACATATACTTAAAGATGACAGGTTGTGTCAGGCAGCGTCTGCGGACTTCATCAGCGAATTCGGAGAACAACAATCTCTTGCCAAGTATTCAGGCATGGTCAGGGAACATGCCGAGAGATGGACGATCAACCTGAACAAGCCAGGCGAAATCGAGCGTAAGCTGGAAGAGGTCATCTGGTTGAGTTCCCTGATCTATGGTGCCGGAGGATTGACGGCAGACGGTTTCAAAGCCGACTTTATCCTGTGTGTATCCCTTTCCCACTTGACAAGTCGGATCCACGTTGTTGCTGACTCGCATGGTGTGGATAGGGTGCACATGGTCACCTCAAGCCTCTTCCTCCCTTCGCTGCTCGCGTACCTTTCTCCGCGCTCCCAAGTCCTTCTCCTCCGCGGATATCTCCTTACCGTGCTCGTATGGTGGGTCGTACGTGGGCGACCCACCCCAAACGTCAAGTTGCTCATCACGACCACGTCGCTCGAGCCGCCTGTCCCGATCACCCCCGCCTCGGGGATCTCCCCCAGCACCGAGACGACTCCAACCCCGAACCCATTCCTGCCGATCTTGCAGTCGGCGATCACCCACCCGAACGACCACCTGATCAAGACCCAGCGGGCTTTTGCGCACTTTGACACCCTCTACGGTCGGCGCCGTGCGGGCTACTTTGAAGGCACCGAGCTGGCGGACGCGGCGGTGCTGGATGGATCGCTGTTTCTGAGGGCTGGATTGTTGACTGCGGATGCCGTCGGATGGGCGCGCGAGGGCATGGAGACGAAGCCGTTTGACGGGCAAGGGTTTTTCTGATCCACGACGAGGGCTTGACTCGATGGCATCAATGGGACCCGGGCAAATACCACTCGAACCGGTGGTGTTGTATGACCCTCGTTCAGTCGTAGCATCACGCACAGTGACGAAACGAAGAAAGTTTGTGGTTTGTCAAGGATTTAACCTATCCTGTTGATTCTTGTTACCCGTGTTCACACCCCTGGCTTCACTCAAATGTGTCTCGCCAAATTTCTGCAGGTTATGACTAATGCGCCCGCCATCCAGTGTGGGTCTAAAACCTTTCAAACACAAGAATATTCCCCATTTCACTGACAAAAAGACGAATTTTGCCCCTCCCCTTCGGCCAGCAGCCCGTCATTTTGCCGCTGGCAGACTTAACTTGGACGCAGGAAAAATGGAACGCAAAAACAAAGCGACACCCACGGACGCGACGACCGCGTCAAAGAGGACAGATCGACGCGCGTTTCTGTCGCTGTTCCCGCTCAGCGTTTTATTTCCCAAAAAGGAACAGATGGTCGGAAACAAAGAGAGACGTACGGTTGACGCGCCGCGGGCGACGATGCCCCCTCGGCCCCGTTGGCCCTGTTGTAGTGCGTATCCGCCGCCGCGCGCCGGGGCCTACATGCGTCCTCTGCCTTTTTGTTCTTCCATTTTTTTATTCAGATGCACACAGGACGTACGGCATCGATGCGCGACCCCCTGGGCCGGCGCGGTCAAGCGTTGGTATCATGAACGAACCCGGCACGTTGTTCACGCCGGCGGCAGCCGTGCCAGCGTTGGTGGTGGTGGTGGTGGCAGCGGTTGTATGTGCCGCCGTCGACCGAGTCCGCGTCATCGTCGATTGCAATCGCTCCAGTTCTTCGCGCAACGCTCTGTTCTTGCGCGTCGTCGATTCCACCTAACAAACACCGGAAAAACCGGCGTACCAAGCGCCACGTTAGTGTTCGTGATATGAAAATAATGAGACACCCTGCGGCGCAAACGTCGACCTCTGGCGTCACGACGTCGACCATCAATCACCTACCTCGCTAATAACAAACGCCCGCACGTTCGTTCGTCGTCCGGAAAGAGAAAGAGAAAGGTCACGTCAGCATCTCTGACCAAAGGAGAGACTGGGACGGAGGGGGAGAGGGGCAGGACTGACTATCTCCAGACGTCGTTGAGCGCCTGGAGCGCTTCCTCCTTTTGCAGCGCGGCCGCGAGATCGCACGTCAGGCGATCCTGGGTCTCCCGGAGCACGGACAGCTGGTCCGCCTGCGCGAGCAGCGTCCGTCGTGCCTCGAGCAAGTTGGTCAACAAGAGGAGGCTGACCCCCACTGGCAGAGGGGTGTGCTAAAGGGCAGAAGAAGAAGAGAGGGTGACGACGGTGACGACGAAAAGGAGAACCAAGTCAGCCGCGGTCGTGTGCGAGGCGAGTCCTCGGGGGGTTGCATACATTGCGCACCTGTCCGGGGCTGCCTCGCTGCTGTGCATCACGATAGGCACGACACTGATCGATCACTCTCTGCATGTCCTCGAGCGTAGCGCTCCCGCCTGCAGCGTTCGCGATCGCGTCCAAGAGGAACTGAGCACGCGTATCGACGCGGGCCGATGTGGTCGTCATCAAGGCTGGGGCCGAGTCCAGGCCAGGAGCAGGGCTGCCCACGTGCAGCTTGCGGACGTCCCAGGGGTAGAAATCACGACGACAGAGCGGACATTGGGGCTGCATCCGCAGGAGGCACCTGGAATTTTAGCGTCAGTTCTCCCTCCCCTTTGCCGTCCAGCGAGACGATGGGCGTATTTTTTTTTTACACTACTGTCATGCATCCTGATTTTGGTTATTTTCGAGATACTTACATCTGGCAAAAGACATGGCCGCAGGTGATGGCATGGGGTGTACGCGCCCCATCCGTATAGTTGTCCATGCAGACGTCGCACGTCGAATCGGGACTGAATACGAGCATGGTGCAAGGATGGAAGGGCGAAGGGTATTTGTGCGTGGGTGTGCAAACGCAGGTCAACTTGACGCCAGGCGGGATGTTGATATACGCTCGATGGGCGTACAGGACGAGCCTTGCCTTGCGTTGGGCGCATGTTGGGGCTGGAAGCCTCCCAATGCGGTGTCCCCAACGCGGGAGCCTCGAGTGTTCATTTCAGGGGAAAACACGAGGCGTTCCAGCCCGCTGGGGCGATAACGAGGGTTGCATCGGGGTTCGTCATGCCGCCTTCGCTGTATTAACAGCATCGGCTTATCTCCCGACATCAAGGGCTCCCGTGATTCTAAACAAGAAACTGGATGCTGAGGAAGAGGTCTACCCTCCTGTTATTTCGCGCACAATTGCAAAACTACAGTGGAGGCAAGTAAAAATAAAACGCAACCGACCGACGCCACGATGACTTTGAGCACAAGGAGAATGTATGGTTTTCTGTTGACACCGGTGAGCCTCGATTCGCAGCTCGTTTGTTGAGAACGTACAATTGGGACGCGGGTGGCTTAACATTGTCGGGCTTTGTCGTCACCCCCGAGGCATTGGCTGCAGTGGCCTTGCGCTGCCTGGAAACACAAGAGATATACGCTTCTTCACAGATGGGGGCAACGTCGACGTACGAAATTATAGTATTCTTGTTGTCAACGACGTTGGTGCCTCCCATTTCTTCAATCATAGTCTCGTACTTCTCTCTCATCGATTCCACCTATGCCCACAAGTTAGAACACAATAAACCTCACGGTCGCTCACGCAACCCACTTTACTACAGAGCAAGAAAGCAACCGCCGTATCTCGGCATCAGCACGCGATCGACCGAGGGACAGGGACTGACTATTTCCAAAAGGTGTGCATTTTGTGGTATTGCGCCCGAAGGGCTTTCTTTTCCCGCAGCGCGGTTTCCTTTTCCTCGAGTCGCGCCTGTTCAGATTGCTGGTACCGGAGTCGTGCAACCTCGAGTTCCGAGCTGAGGCGATCACGGAGGGCGTCCTTGGCATTCGCGAGCTCGGCCAGCTGGTCTGCCTGCGAGCGCAGCTTTCTCTGCGCCTCCAACAGGGCGGACAGGAGGAGGTAACTGACCCCAAGAGGGGTACGCTTCAAGAGACGACGAAAAGAAAAACGGGGAGTCAGTCGTATCACGAAACGGATCTGGGCTCGACGGACGAGGACGAGGACGAGTCACGAGTCACGTACCAGGCTGCTGCCGGCGTCTGGCTGTGCGCCGTGATAAGCGTGACATTGTGCGATCACCCGCTGTATGTCCTCGACGGTGGCACATCCGCCCGCGGTGGTCTTGGCGATGTCGTCCAACAGGTGCTGAACGGGCGCGACCGACGTCGGGCTCGACATGTCCAAACCGTCCACGCGGAGCTTGCGGATGTCCCAGGGCGAGAAAGGGTCGCGACATAGGGGACATTGGGGCTCCATGCTGTCGAGACACCTATGGGTAATGACTTCTCAGTCCTCCTTGCTTCTTCCTCTTCGTTAAAAACAGCAATCGTAGAGGATAGGAAGTGTGTGGTTTCTTTGTTATTTTTATTTGTGACACTCACTTACGACAAAAGATGTGGCCACAAGGGATGGAATGGGGGACCCCGGCCCCATCCGTGTAGTTCTCCATGCAAATGTCACATGTCGAGTTGGGAGTGACTACGAGCATGACCGGTTGAGGGGAGAGAGGGAGCAGGTAAGGACCCGAGACGGGAGCGGGGGAATATACATATAGAAATAGGGTCAGCCTGGCGCGGGGCGCATGTTGTGCAGTGCGTGAAGTCCCAAAGGGGGGATCTTCGAGTGGATACGCACGAGGCAATCCATCAAGTCATGTGACAGTGAAGTGGTAAATCCGGATGGCAGACGTTTGTTTGGCAAAAGCTTTAGAATCAAACAAACCTCCCACCACGTGATCCGCGAAATTCTCCTCCGCAACCCCCGACATTCGCCATGGCGTTCTCCCCGTCGCTCGCGCTGTCCTCGTCCAAGCGCCTCCTCGGCCCCCCAGTGCCCGCTTGCACCCGCTGGCACTCGACCTCTCCTTACGGCCGATCCCACATCAAAAAGAAGCACCCCCGCGCCCTCCCTGCCCCGGTCGTCCCGCACTTCCTCCAGCACGTCACCCGCGCAGACGGATCCACATTCACACACTGGACGACCTCCCCGCGCTCCAAGATCATCCTCACGCGTGACACGACCAACCATCCGCTCTGGAATGCGACCGAACGCGTATCGGGGGCGTCGTCGGAGAACAACCAGGACGAGGAGGAGGAAGGAACGGGCCGTATGACGCGGTTCAAGAAACGGTTTGGCGAGGATATTGCGGTGAATCAGTGGCTCGAGTTGCAGGCGGGCGTAGAGGGCGAAAAGGAGCCGGCAATGGCCAAGGAGAGACCGACCAAGGGTGGAGGCGCGAAAAAGAAGTGAGACAGTACAAGGTCGGTCCGAGTCCGAGTTTTCCAGGAGACGTGCGGTCTTGACGTTCTTCGCAGTCATTTGCCCCAATAGACATTCCAATTCTCTATTCACTGATCCTGGTGCTGCCGACAACATCGAATGGACAAGGGTTGCAGGATAAATATGCGAAAATGCACCAGGGCTTCTAAAAATCTATGCGTTCTTGTTCTCGTCCGAGCCCTTTTTATCACCCGCATCTCGCGTCCATCCGAACACCCCCGTCAGCCTCAATCCGGTAGTGCTCTCGATCCCTTCCACTGCGCTCCTCGCACCCTTGCCCAGTCCCTCCTTTCCCTCTCTGTACTTCTCCCCGAGCGTGCTCAGCGCCATGCTCGTGTGCGCGACGCCCGTTCGCCGAATCTCACCGAAGCGCGGGGCGTATCTGTCCTCGAGCTCCTCGACCCAACTACCCACACGACCTGCCGTGCGCGGAAGGAAGTACGCAAACGTGCCGACCAGAGACAGCGGCGGGAGGAGGAACCGTACAGGCAGCGAGCGAGAGCGGACAATGACCGACGCAGTCAGCGCAGACACGCCCGTGTACAGTAGGCCAGGGTTGAGCGGCTCTGCGGGATCCCGGAAGGACTTGAGACGAGCTAAACGCGCCGGAGGCAGAAGTGAGAGAAACAGAGCGAATAGGATAGAATAGACGCATACATTCAACCGCCTCTTCGACACGAATCCATCGGTCCACCACGCCTTGCACCTGCGTCCGTGCGTTCGAGTAGTACCCACACACCTGTCGCCGGACTTGTCCGATCCCGAGCTCGAGCGGCGAAGGCGTGTCGAGGAGCACGAGTGTCGGCGTCGGGTTCGGGTATATCGAGAGCTGCTCGGAAAGAAAAAAAAAAAAAAAAAGGCGTGAGCATCTGCTGCAGGCAACGAAGAGAGTAGACGGGGACCAAGCACCTTGTCTGGAAGATCGGCGAAGACTGTCCTGGGTGGCTCGGGCATGACGACGACGCTGACCTCTGCGCTGGCGGGTGCGTCAGGGAGCGTGTTCTGACCCGCTGTGTCCTGTATTGTGACCTCGGCTGGTGTGCTCGGCGCTGTTACATCGGGCACGACCTCGGGTGGCGTACTCTGGGCCACTCCCTCTGGCGCTACCTCGGCCGACGTGTTCTGGTCTCTGCTGTCGCCGCTGTCAGCAACGATGGCGCCGACCGCGCCGGTCGTGGCCAAGTAAGCTGTCCGTGAAGCACGAACACGAAACTGCATCCGAGTCACTCTATAAATTCAGGGCATGAAGACAAGATGAAGCGTGCACTGACTGCTTGCCGGCGAAACATGGTGAAAAGCTTGGACAGGACCACGGTTATGCTCCACGCCTGGACAACTCGGCGAGGACGGAAGCAAGCGTGGGAAGTTTTGCTTTGGGGTGGAGCAAGCACAAGTACTGTACTAGTAAGGAGACCCGTCCGTATGCTACAATGCCATCGTCCTGTTCAAAAAATAACGAAGATAGTCCATCCAAGAGTCCGTAATGTGGTCAACTAGCTAGTGTCCTCACACGAAACAACCGTGACCGTCTCGTTCAAATAGTCGATGACGGGCCCATATGATGCCTAGCACGATCGACGCGCGTCAGTCTCAGCAGCGCGCGCAGCACCAACAAAACTCACCCCGACCATGAAAAAGTTGATGACGTTCAAGGACGCGGTCCCGGTGGGGAAACCCTCCGGGATGGTGACGGTATAGTTGGAGTACAGGCTGGGAGGTTGACGGGTGTAACCCCCCTGGTAGAGGATGGTGCCCATGAACGCGCTTGGAGGCTCACATTCGCCACCGAGGCACGGATTGAGACCGACGACGATGGCGACGACGTCAATGTTCTCGGGGTAGTCCTGAGCACGCGGGTAAACAAGGGGGATGCATCAATGCGGCACGCGCACTCACCCCCATTGTAATTTGCACGGTGACCTCGCTGCCGGTGGTCAGGGTTGATCCGGCGGGAGGGAGCGTGAGCACCGTCGACTGGGCCAAAGCAGAGCCCGCCAAAAGTGCGAGGGAAAGCACAGACGTGAAGAAACGCATGGTCGTCTTTTGATTACACACACAAGTCCGAAACGTCGTGGACACGGAAGAGGCAGCTGAAGGAGGCGGGTGATGATATCCGTGCGTCTTGCATCGTGCCCATTTTATATCCCCTGACGGTTTGATCCTTCATTTTAGACTCGCAATCCGGGCCTGGGCATGGCAGGAACCGGAAATGAACAGCTTTGGGTTCGATGACGTTTGGCGTCGCCCAGCCACTGTCAATGGAGGTGTCTGTGCAGACCGTTTCGTCAGAACCGGGGACATCAAGCCGCGAATAAACCCTTCAGGAGGCCGTAGGATAGGGCTGATCGGCCACGCACCAAGGTGCTGCTTGGCGTCCCTTTTCCTCGGATCGCGCACAGTCCTATGACCTGAGCTGATCAGCTACAAGGCGGACGAGATGAGTACATTGCATCAGCGCACGGACGCCCTTGCACGAGCCATGTGAGTGTGTCGCAGCGACGAGGAGCACCGCGACCATACTACCCGCAAAACGGCCTCGAGGTGCCCGCGTCCTTGAACCGGCACACGCCGTCGTCCTTGCCGGCCGTCCAGAAAGTGGGATAGAGAGTGACGGCGGGCACACATGGCCTGCGTGCGACCCCGGCGCATCGCAGCCCACCATGGACTCCACCCTGACGTACCACAGGAACGGGGGATGCGAGCCCGAGAATTCTCTCCCAAGGCCAGCGCCAGTTCTTCTCATGGGAGACGTTGGCTTCGAGAAATATGGATCGTCTGAGGCAGGCGCGACCTCAATTAGACCCTGCTCGTTTATACCTGCGATTGCCCGAGCGGGCAAGACTGCAGGTGTGGTCGGTGGACAGAGGGCGGAGAGCAAGAAGCTACGCCAGGCAAACAATCGTCGCTATACGAATCAACACTACCGATTCAAGGGGTATATCCGATCAAAGGTATGTGAAGTGCAGACCATAACTATTGATTAGTACGCTTGAACTCTGGCAGTCTCTGAGCAAGCCTGAACCCAGCCGCGGTTACATAGCCAATAAATGGACGGGGCATCACCCCGATTCAAAAAATCCTCTTTGCATCAGGTACGCATTGTGCTCCTCTCGGTGAGCAACGATCTGGCTGTCAATCGAACGGCGCCAAATAGGCACTCCGATCTATGCGTGGCATATGAGTGCACAGACAGACGGGACAAGACTGCCGAGGCAACCAACCAAGGCAACGAAATCCAACACGGTCTCGAGAAACGCGTTTCCTCTCGGCGAGCAGCCCCTCGTCGACGACTTGAACATGTTTGTGATCAAATCTGCCGTGATGTGGAACTCGCCATTCTCGACGCCCTTGAAAAGACTCTGGGCGGCATGTTCTGGGGTCAGGCCTTCGTCTGTCGACTCGATCTTGCGCGTGATGGCAGGCTTGGTCTTGTTCTCTTCATCGTAACCAGGCGTGTACATTGTATTTGGAAAGAAAATGTGGGTGCTGAAGCCATAGAGGAGGCCCTCGGAACGAAGACATTCCGCAAGCGCTACAGCGTAAGCATAGTCAGCATTTGGATCGACGATGGGAGAGAACCATGGGGCAGGGATACCTCTCAAAGCGTGTTTCGCAGGAGAGTACGAAGAGTAGCCCACAAATGACATCAATCCAAGCGTCGAAGAAACAAGAACGATTTTGCCATTGTGCCCTCTCTTTGCCATCTCTTTTGCAGCTGCCTAGACGCAGAGATTGACGATGAAGAGGAGCTGAGAGGTAATACCAGCTTACCCATGCGGTCCAAGCCTGTACCCAATAACCATTTTTCATTCCTCCTTCCAGCTCAGCTTCACCCATGTCTACGAGGAACATGGGCTTTGCGCCACCTGCACAACAAAAGATGGCGTCCGGGAATTCATTATGGGCGGCGGTTGCTGCTGCGAGAGCCTCAGCGGATGCCGAAGCAGAGGCGAGCGAGAAAGAGAATGCTTGAAAAGACTGTGTAGGGGCGATACGGAGGGCCTATATAAGCAGCGCGGCAGTACCAAAGACGCGACGTCAACCACGGTTGTGTGCCAAACAAGTCAGGTTGGGGTCTACACCCACCTCGAGCTCTTTTAGGGCACTGTCCAGCTTGCTCTGTGTCCGCGCGACGATGGAGATGCTGGCGCCCTTTTTGACGAGGATTTTTGCGAGTGCAAGTCCAAGGCCTTGACTGCCGCCCGTAATGTAGACGTGCTGCGATCAGAGCGTCAGTGACGTGGCAAGTAGAACGTAGCACGGAGCGGACGTGATCCAGTTGTGTGAACCCACCTTGCCGTTTGGATCCCACTTTTTCTTGCCGAAACCAAAGACCATGGAGGGAAGGAAGACAAAAGAAAGTGCAAGGAGTGCTTTCACGAGGCTGGACCACGCAGAGAACGAGATGGACATGGACGAAACCAACTGCGACGGAGCTGACAGCGCTTGTGGAGTTGCTGCTGCTGAGGCGGTGCCCTGGCTCAACTCCTGGTAACGGATCGTTTAGCTGGCACGTTAACTATGGCGGATTCAAGCCAAGGAAATCCAGCATGCACATATAATATATGTACCCCCGTCGATGTGGACCGCGAAATCGATCACCGACCGAACTTGTTCTATGTATCCGTCCCGGGCCGGGCCGGCGGTCCAGGGACCGAGAGTTGTGAGCCTGGAAATCGTTGTCCTCGATGAGCTCCATGTGCGCACATGCTACTCCGACTCCCTGTCTGGCCTCAAGTTCGACCCAATCTCAATTGTTCCTTTTAACGTTTCTCAGAGCAAATTTCCAGGCAGATCTCGCACGGCGCACTCGGCGAAGATACGCGATCCGTGATGCCACCTGCCAATGCGGAGGCCTCGTGACTAGCACACCCATTTATAGCTCCTTTTTCCTCGGATTGATGTTTCCCTTTTTTCAGTCCAGGTGCCTTTATGATTGTCTGCGCTTATGGCTGCTTTGTCGCGCATACGTCACTCTTTTCATCCGCCGCCTTGATAAGAGATATGCCATCGGTTCTCCTTTGGCCTTCTCTTTCACCCTTTATTGGCGAGTTATTTTCTGCTGCCTGCAACTTTTGCCCGCTGACAGCTCTGTCTGGTTCTTCAGGCTCATGGCTTCCCAACCTTGTCGATGTATAGCATGAAGAGAGGTAATTTTAGGATACCAGCTGGAAATCCCCAGTATTGCGGCCCGAGTACGGGTCTTTATGTCTGCAGCGGGCCGGGTCGCCAAGTACTTTAAGCGCCTGCGCCCACAGCACACAGCAACCGGTAAACAAATGCCGTATGTTCACAGGACCCACAAGGACCCACTTCATCGTAATCCCCCAGCTTCCCTTATACCAGACAGATATCGCCTTGGGAGAAAGCATGGTTCAGAATACGAGTGTGTATGTACGCCAGTCGCCTCGTATAATTTTCGTGCTGAACATGGTTCCAGCGGCAAAAAGATCGCCATCAACGGTGGGGTTGCAGACTTTGGTCTCCCGATGCCTGCTGATTTACACTCAGACATTGAACTTCACACTCCACCGCGGCGTAAGTTCCTGATACCCAAGCAATATCTTGTCCAGTTTTCCGTGGGCGGTACCCGACGATCGACGAGCCAGGCAAAGGAGAAAGACAACCGCACATCTTGGGATCAAGTGTTCTACTTGTGGGTGATGTGTACCCCTGATGCTTGTAACTGGATCATTTTTTCCAGTGACGGGGATGATGGTTCTGTCTTCCTTGCGGTGGTTTGCCAGAAACAGCGCATCGGCCCTGATAGGTTTGTCGGAAGCCTCACCGATACCATTGGCGGGATTCTGGAAAAGTTGAAAGATGGCGGTACGAAGGGCACTCTGTATGGTGTTTTTTTTACTGATAAGTTTTTACAATCAAAGTGCTCGAAGAGGCTCTTCACATGGATATCTCCTACGAGCGAAAACGTACCCCCGCATTCACGATCAAATTTGCATTGTCTATGAAAATGCGCGAAGACGATGTGGACGAACTTCAAGCAGCTGACGCTATTCAAAGGGCCTCCGAAGTGGTCAGTGTACTTGGCCCCATGCCACAGGTCGTCAGCCTGGCAGACTCGACGATCAACGCTGCCACAAACGTCGTGACAGAGTCGCAGACGTTCGAGAATACGTGGGGCGTCTTGTTAGAGAGACTAGATCTTTTCAACGAGATCATGCGTGGGATTGCGGCGGTATTTGGTATTCATTGTTCCATTCCCTCTCCGTCTAAAGCGCTCCGTAGATCCACCCGTATACTTCGCTGGCTTGGTCTGTGATATCGGCTGCAAACCAGGTCTGTATGTTATTAGAGATCTGACGGGGGTTTGTCGTTAAGCTCTTACCTTCCCAGGTGCTGGTAAACCAGAAAAATCGCGACGACCGAGTCATCCGCTTAGCGGGAACTATGAACGATGCACTAGCGTTCGTCAAGGATGCAGATCCCTTGAGGGCAGTCGAGGCGCACAGAGAGGCCGCCAAACTTTTGATCTTGCAGGTGACGGAGTGTGGGTACTTCATTACTGAATACGCCAAGCGAGTTAGCTTCTGTAAGTATATCCTCGGCTTCACGTTGTCCCCTTAAGTGTGTGCTAATTTCTATCCATAGGGACTCGGACTGCCAAATACACGTTCTCGGATGTCGATTCCAAGATCGCGGATTATGAAAACAAGCTCCAGGAACTGAAAGCCGCATTCCTGCAAGGACTTACGCTACGGTCCGGTGTCACCGTCCTACGTATCATGAACATCGTACAGAGCATCGGTAGGTACACCCCTTGCGATTATGGCAAGGTGTTCATATATCTGGCATATAGCGGAATCCATAGACTTGAACGACATCCCCTATGCTAGTGGCGCCAGATATATGCCAGAAAAGGCGTGTCTGCCAGGGACGCGTAAAGCCATCATCCAAGAAATCTGTGAGGTTCTCAACAATCCCGACGAAGAATCCCCGCGAATATGCTTGCTCACTGGCGTCGCCGGGTCGGGCAAGTCAGCAGTTGCCCACTCAATCGCACAACTGTACGATGAACAAAAAAGGCTAGGCTCTTCATATTGTTTCCTTCGAAGCGACGTCG
The DNA here is from genome assembly GCA_038089895.1 of Boletellus ananas. NCBI lineage: Eukaryota > Fungi > Basidiomycota > Agaricomycetes > Boletales > Boletaceae > Boletellus > Boletellus ananas. The sequence goes on along the minus strand of JBBPLS010000098.1, from coordinate 22,995 downwards.
CGAAACGCAATCCGCAAAACTTTTTCAGTACCATTGCCCGCAATCTCTCCGACCACGACCCTCAGTACAAGTTCGAACTCTTGCAGGTTGTGAGCGACAATCGATCGCTTCGGATGTCGACGTCAATCTCAGAGCAAGTTCAGCGGCTTATCATCGAGCCCGGCAAGCATCTCGATACTATCGGTCCGTTGGTCATCGTGGTAGATGCCCTGGATGAGAGCGGGGATCAGTCCCGTCGCCGAGATCTTCTGCGTGCTCTATCCGAGGACATTGCTGAAAACCATCTCCCACCCAACCTTCGCTTTCTCGTCACGACTCGCCCAGAAAGCGACATCCTTTCCGCACTTCCCCCCGGTCCACGCATTGCTCATAAGCAGATGAGTGACATCCCTCAGGACGTCGTCGACGAAGATATCAAAAAGTTCATTTCACACACCCTCCAACGAGAACACGCTGAGCTTGATTCGGCATGGCCAAATCAGGAGTGGTGTCGATTACTTGTCCACCACTCTCAGCGTCTCTTTCAGTGGGCGTCCACTGCTTGCAAGTTTATTATGGGGGAGCGTACCGTTGGACTCAGCGTACATGAACGACTCGACATTCTCTTACAAAGGGGAAACGACATCAGCGAACACCCTCTGGATGAGTTATACCAGACCATACTGGGTCAGTTATTTACCCTGAGTAATGCTCGTGACAAGTTCCGGGAAGTGATGGCTATTGTGCTTTCACTCAAGGAGCCGCTCTCTCTTACCTCCCTTTCTACTCTCTTCAACGGCGATCCGAGAATCCGAGATATCATCAAACCCTTAGGGTCGTTACTCGATGGGGTTTTTAACGAACAGAAACCCATCCGGCCACTTCATACCTCGTTCCGTGACTTTTTGCTGGATGAAGCACGCAGTTCAGCCTCTTTTCATATCAACCTTCTACCGCGCCATTCTTTCTCTCTTGGCCGTGCATCGCTCGCGTCCATGCGGAAGGCGCTCAGGTTCAACATCTGTGACCTCAAGGACTCCCGTCTTCGCAATGCCGCTGTTCCTGACTTGTCGAGTCGAGTGGCCAGGGCTATTCCTCTCCACCTCGCATACTCTTGTCAATATTGGATGGATCATTTGGACCATGTGGACTGTACACCAGAGTTGTTGGATGAAGTCACTTTGTTTTTCAAAAACTTCTTTCCCTTTTGGCTTGAAGCTATCAGCCTCCTTTCTCTCTCCTCTCCAGTCTCACACATCTTGGCTGCTCAAAAGACCTGCAATATTCTGAAACATTGGGCCAAGGTAAGTTAAAGAATGATGATGAAGTGGTGTATACTGACTATGGCATTATTAGGGACATGAAGTTGCAAATCTTGCAGCAGAGGGATCCCAATTCATTCAAATATTTTCATCCATCATCAGAGAGTCCACACCCCACTTGTACTTGTCAGCCATGCCTCAAACACCTTCAGGGTCTTCACTCTGTCAACTTTGGGCAGATCATCTCCAGAATCATCTTCTAGTAACCTTGGGACATCCAGATGGCTGGCCTGCAGAGATTGATTTCTTGCAAGGACACACAGATCATGTCACATGTGTTGCTTATTCACCTGATGGCAGTCATGTGGTCTCTGGTGCTCATGATAAGACTGTCAGAGTTTGGGATCCAACCACTGGTCAGTGTGTTGCAGGCCCATTTCTTTTGCACACTCGATCAGTCTCTGCTGTTGGTTATTCCCCTGATGGAAACCATATTGCCTCTAGTTCAAGAGACACTACCATCATGGTTTGGGATGCAAATACTGGTCAGCCTATTGTAGGTCCATTTCAAGGCCATAGATCCCCAGTCACTTGCATGGCCTATTCACCTGATGGGAATCACATTGCCTCTGGCTCTGATGACCATACCATCAGGGTGTGGGATGCAGACACTGGCATGTGTGCAGTAGGACCACTCCAGGGGCACACTACTTCAATCAGTTCTTTAGCCTATTCTTCTGATGGAAACTATATTGTCTCTGGTTCTGAGGACCGCACTCTCAGGATATGGAGTGCAATCACTGGAGAGTGTGTAGTAGGCCCATTTGTGGGACATGATGACTGGGTGTATAGTGTTGCCTATTCACCTGATACTTGTCATGTTGTTTCTAGCTCAGGTAACTCCATTAGAATCTGGGACACAGCCACTGGTCAATGCACAGCAACAATCCAAGAACATACTAATCAGGTATACTCTGTTGCCTACTCTCCTGATGGAATCCACATTGTCTCTGCTGCTGCAGACAATTCCATTAGAATTTGGGATGCAAGCACTGGAGAGTGTGTTGCAGGTCCATTTCATGGACATACAGGTGTAATCACCTCTGTTGCCTATTCTCCTGATGGCAACTTTCTTGCCTCTGGCTCTTGGGACAAAACTGTTAGGATCTGGAATGCAAAATCAAACTATCTTGGGACAGGTACATCTGCAGCACATTCAAAAAGAATCTCTTGCATTGCTTATTCACCTGATGGCAAGTATATTGTCTCTGGGTCAACAGATGGCACCATCAGAGTGTGGGACCCAACTACTGGACACTTTGTATCAAGCCCATTCTATATTTGTGTAGATCAAGTCCTCTCCTTTGCTCATTCACCTGATGGCAGCCATATTGTCTTTGGTTCATGGGATCATGCTGTTTATATTTGGAACTCAACTAATGGACTGGCAGGTCCATTCTATAAACACACAGGTGAAGTCACTGCCATTGCCTACTCTCCTGATGGCAACACCTTCATCTCTGGATCATGGGACAAAAAACTTAGGCTCTGGAACCCACATACTCACCAATGTATATCAGATCCATTTCGTGGACATACCAGTGGAGTCAATTCCATTGCCTATTCACCTGATGGTAGCCATGTTGCCTCTGGCTCCAATGACAATACCATCAGGGTTTGGGATCCAACCACTGGACAGTGTATACTAGATCCATTTGAAGGTCACACTGATGCAGTCAACTCTATTGCCTATTCTCCTAGTGGGAATCACATTCTATCTGGCTCTAAAGACAAGACCATCAGGATATGGGATGCAATCACTGGAGATTGTGTACTGGGTCCCTTCGAGGGGCACACAGATGCAATTTTATCAGTTGCTTATTCACCTGGTGGGGCCCTCATTGTCTCTGGTTCTGAGGATGGGACTCTTAGGTTGTGGAATGCTGGCACTGGACACTGTATGGCAGGTCCACTCGACGGCCACCGAGGTGCAATCTGCTCAGTCGCTTATTCACCCGACGGCAACCGCATCGTGTCTGGATCGCGCGACTTCTCCATCAAGGTGTGGGCTCCGCAAGACATGATGTCGCTCGGGGAAATGCATCAGCGGGAAGACGGGTGGATCGAGCTCTCTAAGGACGGCCCCCTCTTTTGCTGGCTTCCTTCTTGGGGCCGGCACGCGTTCTATCTTCCCGCGCACACGTTGGTCATATCCTCTCAACCGAGCTACAGGCTCGACGTCGAGCATTTCGCGTACGGAGAGTCCTGGGTGTCGTGCTGGAAATGACGTGGTCGCGTTGTCCTGTGCTGGTCGTGTTAGTATTTAGGTCTCGTCCGCCTCGTACATGTTGGTACAGAAATCCGTAGAGACGTACGGTCTGGTTCACGTTTGCGCATGCCCATGAATATATCTGTACGTTGTTTATCGGTGACGACCGCGTTTCGGCGTTCTCTTTGCTTTTACTGTTGAAGTCTGGTCGCATCGTCCATCCAATAAGTTCTAGGCTGCAACAACGGTCGAATAACCACACAGGCAAAGCGAGCAGGGTTGGCGAGGCTAGGCTCGATTCGGTCGGGCGAGCGTAGGAGCGGAGGGAATTATTTATGCGCTGAGCGGATGATTTCCCGGGAACGTAAGAGCACTTGTTCATTTTTCGGCGGGCAAACTGGCAGCTGGATGTCAGTGATACTAGGAACAGATGTCTAGAAGAACAACCGCATCAGCGACGTCTCCAATAGTTGATCGGGTTTGGGGGTAGCAATCAACCAAGTGGAATGACTAGGCTTACCGGAAGCCCAGGCTTGATTACAATGTGTCAAAATATGCATACATACTGTAGACTATGGGGTCCATCCCGTCAGAAAGTCGATCGCGACAGTCTGGCCAATACAAAAATCGCAAAGTGGAAGAGAGACGACTTTCTACATGTACCTCCACCCTCTAGTATCCGGGGTAATTCAATAACCGAATGACGAGGCATCGTAAACTTACCAGGGTCACCCCGCAATGATGTTGTGCCTTGGGCGCTCCAAAGTAGGTGAGATGATGTCCATAAAGCAGCTATACTGCTAGATGTGAGATGAAGGCATGAGCTCCGTTCGAGGCAAAAAAGTTACTTACCAAGTAGCTACAAGCACGCCGTATAAACACTTACATCACTTGTCGAACTCCCGAGAAGGCATGGACCCCTGGAAGCATTTTAAGCGATTCTTGACGTGCATGTTTGCTATCACTATAGAACACGGGGCAATTCCCAGACTAGAGTCCTCTTCGACGTCTCCAAGGGCTACAACCAATGCTGGCATGAAATTCGTGCACCTATTACACAAAGTACTGCATAGTACCCTGAAGAATCGCAGCGCGGGTGAGTCAAATTAATAACGAACCTGACAGGACGAGGTGCACAAGGCAACGGCAAACACTTACCAATTTCCTTGTTTGCATGCCTTTATCCCGTTCGTTCTCCTCCGCAGCACCGAACACTGTGAAAAATCTTCCGACCTCTCCCCCATTCACAGCTTCACTCTCGTCCCCACCATCACCATTCCTCAAACCGCCATCACCATTCCCTCGCCCTCTGATCGTTAGAATGCTGGCCATGTTCCCACATCGATAGCAATAATTGGGGGCGCTCCATACCGTCACAAGGGATTCGTCAAACATATATTTGTAACCTTCCTGAACTAGCTGGTGGGCGCGGGCTATGAGGGTCAAATCGTTCGTATGGTTGAACTACAGCGGTCAGAGGTAAGCTTGGAGCATTCGCAAAGAAGTTATTTATATACCTCTCGAGTAACATTTGCTCCAAACAGCCACCCGGCACCTCGAGGACTAACAGCCCATGTGTCTATATCTTCCGGATCGGACCACATGAGATCTACGATGAAAGATGTGAGAGATGCCAGAAGGGCAGCGTAATGACAAACCGCAAAACGCTCCCTCATGTGGAATCTCCTGCGCGCGCGACAAGACTCGAATCTGATCTAGAGTGCGAATATCTGGCGAGAGTCCACCATGCACACAAAGTGTTTCTCCATCGATGATCTATCTCAGTAGGTCCGTGTAAGTGTATAAAAAAAGGCTATGCTGATAAGCTGCAAAGAATTACTCACAGCAGCAAGATTTAGATAGTCAAAAACATTACAACAAGCTTTCCAAACGGCTGCGCTACCGTACTTTTGTTGGCATTCGTCTGCGCTGAGTCAGTCGGCAGTAGTTTATGAGTGAGAGGGAGATGTGGACCATAAAATCCATAAACTTGTGTTATTTGTCGACTCTCGTGGTTTCCTCGGAGGAGAGTAACTTTGTCCGGGTATCTAGACGGCAATGAGGGGACGGCGAATGGTAATGGTAACCGCTTGCCTTGCTTTGAAAGCTAATAGAAGGGATACTGTTTCAAGACTGTAGTGACCACGATCGACAAAATCGCCCTGCCACCATAGATAATTGATAGGGCCGAACGTTTTCCGAGCACCAGGGGACAGCAACGGAAGCTATTAAGCATACATCTCTCCACCGAAAGCGACACCTACGTGCCATAAAGATGTAGCTCGTTTCAGGAACCTTGCCGCCTTTCCTGAGCAATTCGAGGAGGTCCCAGAACTGGCCGTGAATGTCACCACATATGGTGACGGGGGACGAGACTGGCTGGATGTTGGACTCCTCCATGAGGATGCATCGTACGGTGTCACAGAGGACTTTCATGTCGGCCTCCGGGAGATGTTGGCAGGTCATAAGCTGCTCTATCCATTTGTCGGGGTCGTATGTCATCTTGGTTGGTGAGGAAGCTGGATGTGGGAAATTTCCAAAGGCGCTCGTCACTGCACACGACGCGCTTCGCTGCCAGCGACACCCTTCATGCGGTTACAGTTGCTTCAGTGTTTGCTCTCATTATCTATATTCACGCTCACCGCACAGGCCATCCACGAGTCCGAAGTCGGCATTGTCGACTGGTACACGAAGCTCGTCGGTGTTCCCCTCTATGCACAGCAGCTAACCAAACCTGTATTTCGCGACGACATCGTACTCATTGCTACAAGCAACAATGTGCTGGCGGCTCTTAATGCTACTGATGGGACCATAGGTTTGCCTGGTTCCCTTCTTCTTGCTAGCGTCCATAACGTCGATCGTGCAGTGTGGAGAAGCATACACGATACTCAGGACGCCATCATGGGGTTCAAAGTGCACGAAGATAGTATGTCTCTGGTATCTAGTTCATTGGGTGTGCTCTCGCTGACATCAAATTAGGTGTGTATGCTCTGTCTGGGCCCTCTGGATCCACTCTGCGCGTCTATGATGTACCAACAGGCGACCTCATCCATGAAAAGCGATTACATAGCCCTGCGAATGGAAAAATACATGACCCTCCCACTCTCGGTATCGCGTTGACGGTGGTTCGCGTTCAGGACGGCGATCAAGCGGTGGTTCTCACCAACGGAGATACGGTTCAATGTATTCATTCCAGCACAGGAGAAACAGTTTGGAGATGGCGGTCCCCAGACCAGGGGTGAGTGACAAAGTATCCACAGGACCCCTCCCTGACACGAGTCCTCTAGTTCTCTTGTCATGTACACTCATATCTATCCCGACGCCCGTACGTCAACGCTCTATGTTGCAGGTTTCGCAAAATCCGTGAGATCCTACACGCTACATGTCACGACGCTCGACATCACCACAGGTGAAGTCATCGCTAGCGTCAACATACCTGCCAACATAAACAACGCTCTGACCGACTTTCTCTTACTGGGTCCTTCTCGAGCTGGAGTTTCCTCGACTACAAGCACAGACTCTGATTCGAAGGGTAATGTATACGGACCATCTTTGGTCTGGCTTTCCCCTTCGTCGACAGCACCGGATGCTCCCCTATCGCTCCTTTCGGCTCCTCTCTCCCCCTCTCTGAAGGGCAAAGTTCTAACTGCTCCCGGTCCATCATATCAGCGTATTCAGGACATCGAACTTTCAGAAAATGGTCTATTCCTTGCTTCCCGAGACAGCGGTGTTCTCGAAGTGCTGAGCTACGCAGCTGGTGGATCGCCAGTAAGTGTGTTGTGGGACTTTGGTGATGTGGTGAGTCCCACGATTCCGTGAAGGTTCGGCTATGCTGAGTGAAACACTCAGACGCCATCCGAGTCCACTTCTGTATCCCGCTTTTTTGGCTCACTCAGTAAAAATGGAACCCCATACGTGGGCAAGGTGGCTTGGTCCAGAGCTCACGACGTGAGTTCCATTCACTACTTTCGAATATATTTCAATCAAGCTTATCAAATGTAGCAAGCGATCTGCCAGACAGTTGAAGTGAATCTGGAGGAAAGTACCGGCCGGGTTTCAAGCTCCGAATTCCCCTTTGAAGTGCGCGAGTACGGGCTCATCAAACATGCAAGTACTTGGACTGTTCTTATATTTGGCATTGAATTGATTTATATAGGTCGCGTTTTCGCCCTCTTCTTCTGTCTCTTCTCTGACAAGCGAAGCCTCTCACAAGCACCTCGTTGTCACGTCAACTGGATCGATCCAGCTTTGGGATCGCAATGTGCTCCAATGGGTGCGCGAAGAGTCCCTGTCAACTGTGCAGACTGCTACTTTTATCGAGCTCCCGCCTACAAGAGATGAAGTTGCAGGTGAAGTTGAAGACAAGAGCGAAGGGTTTTGGAGTAAGATCGCAAGACAAGTTGTAGATACCAAGGTGCGATTGTGCCTCTGCATTGAACCGTGTCGTAGATCCTTGTATTGACGCCTTTGTCCCCAGAACCTGCCCCACTATGTTATCCACTTTGTTACACGATTTGTGACCGGCTCGTATGCATCCCCATCTTCCCCTGTCTCCCCAGTTTCTTCCAGCCCCTCCACATCGAGCATACCCCACATTGTTCCCCCCCGTTCGCCTGTTTCGGTCGGCACGCTCGTTCGTGATCCTTTCTCTTTCCGTCAGCTGCTTATCGTTTCGACGGCTCACGGAAAAATATTTGCTTTGGACACATCGACGGGTGCGATCGTGTGGAGTCGGGTCCTTGGGCTTGGATGGGCAAAAGAAGTGGGCGGAAAGATTGTGCCCGTGAAGGCGTTTGTGGTACGCAGCGGTGATGGCGGAGTTCCAGAGGGCCAAGAAGGGATCGCATTAATTGCGCAAAGAACCGCTGATAACGTGCGTACCCCTTTTTATGCCGTCCCGGTTGTGGATTTGTATCTTGTTAATTTGGGGGATGGATAGTCATTGGTGGACACTGTTATTTTCCACTTCGACCCCTTAACAGGAGAGGATATCAAGATTGTCAAATCCACCGACGGCAAAGCTGAAGATCCCCGTGGTCTCGATAGCAGATGGGTTAACGCTTTAGAAGGCGTGGATGTGATCGCAGGGCCATTGATAGATGTATTCCTCATGCCGGATGGAAAAGATACGATCTTGATGCTGGACGAGTTCCTGCAGGTCGGTTTTATCCGAGTTCTTTGTCCGTTTTCCCTAGTTTGACTATATCGACTAGGTGCAACTCTACCCTGATACTCCCGCCACACGCGCCTCTCTCTCATCGTTGGCCCCGCACATCTACCTCGCATTGCGAGCCGGCACCCAAGTCCTTGGCCACCAGCTAAGCCTCAATGATGAGCTCTCTCTTTTCCATGTTGCATTCCCAACATGGGGAGTGTCCTTCAGCGAGAACGAAGAAGTGGTCGCGATTGTCAAGAGTGCCCACAGGGGCCGCGAGGTGGCAAACGTGGGCAGGGTGAAGGGGGATAGGAGTACGTTGTACAAGTATCTCAACCCTCACCTGAGCGTGGTGATTTCTGCCCCATCACGCACGTCTGCGCTGCCTTCACCTACTTGCGGTTTGTACGTGGTCGACGCCGTCAAGGGCACGGTGTTGTATCAGGTCTCGCTGCCTGTTGTGGATGGCAAGTGCGACATCCAGGTCTCTCTGGACGAAAACTGGCTGGTGTACTCATATTACGATGACGATGCCGAGCCTGGTGGCGCAAAGGGTTATCGTATCGTTTCGGCAGAGATGTACGAAGGGCACGGGCCGGACGAGAAGATCTCGAGGTGCGAGCATGTCTTGCCTGTCGCCGAGGAGCTGGTACTGACCAACCGCGTGCCTGTCACAGTTCGGACATCACCTCGTTCTCTAACAAGACGACGGAGATTTCGGTCCATGAGCAAGCGTTTGTGTTGCCACACGGTGTCACCGCGATTGCGACGACGACGACGAAGTTTGGGGTATCGACCAAGGACGTAATAAGTGAGTCGGCCCATGACGAGGTTTCTTTCCAACGTGGTATTCACGTCTTGTCCTACGCATAGTATCAAGTCGGAAAAATAGCGTTCATTCCATTCCATACCGCCTGTTGAACCCGCGCAGGCCAAACCGAAAGCCGACGAGTGAGGAAGCCGAAGAAACGCTAGTGCAGTATGACCCAGTGCTTCCAGACGACGGCCGGCTCGTGTTGTCTTACTACTACGAGGTTCGTCTGGCGTTTATCGCGTTGTTCTTGCCCCCATCTCTACGTTGCGTCGGACTGACGGAGTTGGACAGGTGGCTAATGTGCGCCAGATCGTCACGGCACCGTCGCTGCTAGAGTCGACCTCTTTGGTGCTCGCGGTGGGCACCGACCTGTTCCTGACGCGCGTTGCGACGTCGGGCACGTTCGACGTGCTCTCTGAGAACTTTAACAAGGCGCAGCTAGTGTTGACGGTGGTCGGACTGGCGGTGGCGATCGCGGTGACGAAGCCGATGGTACGAAGGAAAAGGCTAAGGGAGCGATGGTATCAATAATGACTCGTACTACGTTAACTTGCAGCGTGTCCATAGTCACTTTAATCGGCGTTTACTGTAGCAGGGCCAACGCGCTGGGCTAGAACGCTTTTCGAAGAGCCTACGCACTCGCTTATCATGCGACGTGACTAGGACATGTTTACCTATTTGGTACTAAACGCAAGATAGATATGAGGCTCCCTGGACGCCGCCGATTACAACGACGCACAGCAAGCATAGGCCCACAACCGAATACGTTGTGTGTTGAGCTCATCTACAGCAACAAAGGGGGTAGAGTGGGGTTCGTGGTACACGAAGGAGTTACTCGACAACACTGTAGGGATCGAATATCATTACTTCGGGCACTGAATATTCAGCACCGTAAGTTCTAGTTTTCAGTCGTAGCACACCTGAAAACCAGAGTTGCCGCTTTAATCCACAGTGACAAGTCTTCATCGTGCCATTGTGCACAGCCACCGAGGTAGAGGCAGACGCGTAGTTGCCTGCCCTAAACACGACAAACCACAGCAATCAGCGCGTCTTTCTACCACACCACACGACGATGGCAGCAACGAGCGCGGTCGAGCAGGTCGCGTTCCCCTTCGAGGGCGAGTCGGACATTGACGAGCTCGATGTAATTGGCACGTCGACGCGGAGCACAACCGTCGTCGGCGACGCAACACCCCCAGACGATGCCACGCGCAAACTCAAGTTTGGCACGCTCACCATACCTCCCCGCAGGAGCAAGCGGTTGCGCTCAGAGAAGGACGACCTTCCTGATGCGGGGATCCAGAAGAGGCAGAAGGTGGCAAACAGAAAAGCGGTGAGCGCTCTTCGCCCCCAGTCTGAATCAGGACAACTCACGCGTTGAAATGTTCTTATTCCTCGGCGCGAATCGGGAGCAGCTCACGATCGTGATCAATTCGAAGCGCGTTTTGATAGAGGCTGCGAAGCGACGTTGGTTGTTTCGTCATCGGGATCTCTTCCAGCCGCTCTTGCCGTCCACCAACTTCTTCGACGTGATTCGCAGGGGGATTGCAGACCTCGAAGAGAAAGTGGCCTGCGTACCTTTGCGCGCATTGGCAGAACAACCGACGTTGATCCAAGGAGGTAAAATGAAGGATTATCAGGCGCGTGTGATCGTTGGTGTCGCGGCGGCATAATTCGGCAGCTGACGCACGACCCGTATTTTAGCTGCAAGGCTTGGCGTTCCTTGTTTACATGTATGATAACGGTGAGTCCTCGTGCCAAATGAAGAAATTTGGCGATCAACGTCCACCCTGAAGGGATGAACTGCATCCTCGGAGATGGTGGGGCTTCGTGCATACTATGCGTTATCATCATCTGATAGTACCTCACAGAGATGGGTCTCGGAAAAACGCTGCAAGTTAAGATAGAATAGCCTCGAGGGTGGCTTGCATTCTAACCATTTCCTAGACACTATCCTTGTTCGCGTATATCAAAGAGCACTCGAATGGTCAGTGTTATTCGTGTGATCCGGGTGTTTAGTAAACATGCGGTTCTCTCGCACAGGCCCACAAGATCCTCATCTCATCATTTGTCCCCTCTCCGTTTTATCCTCTTGGCAAAATGTTCTCTCTTCCCGTTTATGGTTCCCACGGAATGCTGACAGTTTATGGATACGATAGGAAGCCGCCCGTTGGCTGCCTTCTTTCAACGTCTTGCGGTATCACGGAACTCAGCCTGAGCGTGAACGTCTCAAGATGGCCATACGCAATGGAGAAACCAAGTTTGATCTTTGCATCACAACGTATGATGCATATGTTTCGGACGATAGTTGGTTCAAGAACCGACGATGGTTTTATTGTGTCCTGGACGAGGGCCACCGAATCAAAAACTCGGAGACTCAGGTGTCGAGCAAGATCCAGGGTCTGGGTTCCTTGTACCGATTGGGTGCGTTTCATCGGTCTTGGTGTCGGGCTCAAAGGATCGGCTTATCATTTTCTAGTTTTGACTGGTACGCCCGTACAAAACAATCTGGTCGAGCTCTGGGCCCTTTTACACTGGCTGTGCCCAGGGGTCTTTACACGTGCTTCAGAGCGTATTTTCCGCGAATCCTTTGACCTCACCAAAGGCACATACGCTATTCCTATACTTAAAGCTGCAGAGGAGCTTCTAAAAGTGATCATGATACGTCGGACAAAAGACTCTGTGGAGATTAATGTTCCACCGCGCGAAGAGCTGACGGTCTTTATACCAATGACGGAGGCCCAAAGGTTTTGGACGTACCGTTTGCTAACACGGATGGATACCCTAGACTTGCAAGAGATATTTACCAATAAGCTAGAAGAAGGGCCAGACGACGACGGCAGAAGGGAAGTCAGGGAACAAATTGCAACACAAATGAAACGAACGGCAAGCGGGGAAGCTAACCGTAAGATAACAATGAGCGTTTGCGGAGACGGGCTCATTGATACCTTTGGACAGGGTGGGGAAAGCTCATGAACCTATTGATGCAACTACGCAAAGTCTGTGACCAGTATGCATCGCCTCCATGTCTCTTGAACCAGAGTTCACACAAGACGTTTAGCCCATACTTGCTTCGGGATGCGGCCCCTGCGCCGTATGTAATCGGAGAGCATATTGTTGCTTCCTCCTCCAAGCTGGTTGTCATTGATAAAATCCTTTCTGATACCCTCCCGAAAGGAGAACGCGTTCTTATTTTTTCTGTGCGTTATTCGAGCCAGCCTCAGTTGACGCCTTGATTTGACCTGGTGTGGTAGCAATGGACAAAGTATGTCCTGTTGACCCTCAGCATCAACTGACTAGTCATGATCCTTCTCGTAGCATGCTAGATGTACTAGAAGATTTTATGGAGCTTCGTGGTATACCCTATGCTCGACTGGACGGGGCAACCACACGCCCACGGCGTACCCTGGACATCAAGCTGGTGCGTGTCCATTATTCTTTGATATGCTGGTCTTGACGTTTACTCTTAGTTTCAACAAGAGAAATCGCGTAAGACGGTATATCAAATACGTAATTTACTCGCTGAGCGCCACTACGTATAGCGTACCAGGTCTTCTTGGTGTCAACAAAAGCTGGTGGTCTAGGTTGGTTTAAATCGAGCGTGCGCCGTCCGACGTAAATTCAAGTCATACACCTAGGCATCAATCTCACCAGAGCGTCCACCGTCATCATGTGTGATTCTGACTGGAATCCTCAAAATGACCTGCAAGCCATCGCACGAGCGCACCGTATCGGGCAGACAAAGGTCGTCAAGGTGAATCTCCCTTCTTGGGGCCCCATCTCATCACGCTCACCAAGTTATGAGGTGTATCGACTGATTTGTGGAGGGAGCGTCGAGGACCAGATGCTCGACCGAATTCGTCGTAAATTATTTCTTTCCGTTAAAGTCATGTCCTCCAACTCTGCCGACTCCTGTCCCGACGGCAAAGAGGCTGACGAAAGCGCCCAGCAGCTCAAGCGGGCCGAGCTCATGGACATCTTGCGCAAGGGAAGCAGTGCCATCTCTCGCGAAGAGAGTAACATGGATTTTGGGCGCTTCTTGAACGCGCCGATCGCCACGATTCTGGAAGAGTCGAAGGCACGAGAGGATGTGAGAGACGCGCGGATGAAAAAGGAACTTGTTGCTGAATCTACCGCCGTAAAATCGGAGGAGACTGGACAGCTTCTCCGAGATGCCGAGGAAGAGGAACAGCGGTTACTGAGCGGGGTCGCCCAGGTGCAAAGTCGACTGTTCGAGGGCCGGTTGGTCAACCGACCACAGAACAACCAACAGATTGCGCAGGAGTGGAAGGAACTGCAGAAACGCGCACGAACTGATCGCCTTGTCATGGTTGATGGCATGCCAGTCATAGCGGACTACATGGGCTGCGATGAGGTGGGCATCGTTTTATAAACAAATCGACTGCCTTTCTGAGAGGGCACTTTCAGCCGGAAGTCAAGCACCCACCCCAAAAACGGTCCAGAGCCAAATACGACTCAGAAGACTGGTGCATCTACTGTAGAGACGGTGGCGAGGTGGTCGTGTGCAGTCAATGTCCTCGAGGTACGTTTTCGAGAGTAGGGTCCACTGGAGATTCTCTCACGCCTCTCCGATGATTACCGTACGCAGTATTCCATCCCGAATGTCACGGTATCACGCGAGCGCAGCTCAAAAGACTCGCAGTGATTCCGTGCAGTCAGCACAATTGCGCAGAGTGCAATCGAAACACGGCCCAGTCCGGGGGGATGTTATTCCGGTGTGTTTCTAAACGACGGCGTGTCAAGTCGGGTTTAATTTTCTTTGAGTAGGTGCCAGACGTGTCCTCAAGCGTTCTGTGAGGATTGCTTGCCACAGGGTGATATCGACGCTATCGGGGAGGTCTTGCCCGAGTTGTACGTGTGCCCAGCTCGTTTACTCCCTCGTGTAAACATTTTTACTGACTCGTTCTGCGTGTACTTTTCGAAGTCAATTGCTGGGATTCGGCGCGCAGGTAACGGCGTACTACATACGATGTCATGACTGCCACGCTCTCTGGGCACAGGATCCCGACGTGTGGAAGGCATGGGAGGAGGAGATGGCGGAAACACAGCAAAAACTCTTGGTGGCTGCAGCGGCCGAGCGGGGTGCCAGTGGATGACCCTGCGTACCGTACTTTTGCTTCATCCCAACGAACACCGAGTGCTAGGAGACTGTTTGTGTATATCATCGACAGTGCTTGCTTTCCTGTACTTGTATAGTTGAATTAGGTTCACTGAATCTTTTGGTCTGGAGGTAATAGAAAGAGCTCGTCTTTGTCCTGGCGCTGAATGCGCTGAGCGATCTCCGCTATGGGGTTCAGAACGGCTACTCTGCCAACACCTCGGATATCTTGACCACCAATTCGTCTGAATTCTTCAGTTTTACCGGGAAATACACCTTGGCCTTGCTGACGAGCCAGTAATGGCGCGGGCTTCCACAACCTCCATGACGGTATCATACGCATCAGGACAACTTACCCTCTCGACTGCACAGACAAATTCCCTCTTCTTGTTGTAGATGAGCAGCGTTCCGACAGCAGCCGGGGGGATTGACCGTGGTACGTAGATCTTGGCCACCATGTGGTTGTTCTCCGCTTTATTCCTGGTGAGCCCGGGTTTGAACGGACTGGCAGCAGACGGCACAGCAAGACCGAACGACTGGCGCACGAGGTCCGCTGTGGAGAACGTTTGGGGCACCCCCCCCCCCCCGTCCACGCCGCCATTGCAGCTCGGCTTGCTCAGTCATTCACTGACGTTGTACGGATCTAGGGATGCTGTCGCTCAGCCGTGCGAGCATGGATGAAGTACAGGAACGGGGGAGGTGGTCCATGGAGCCGAACGCAAGCAACGAGTGGAACGTCCGCAAAAGGTACCACCTACTATTCATCTGGTCCATCAGGGTGTTGTCTCCTTTGTAAAGACGGGAACAGTCCTGACGAACTCTACTGCTTTCCGTGCAGCTCCCGAGACGCTCGATGCAACTTCTGCCGCTAGCGACGAGGCCCGTGTTTAGAGTTCGTTCGTGTTGGTAACGACAGACATTGAGAGGACAGTGAACTCATTGTGAGACATCGATGACAATTTGCGTCCCGTGCAGTGGATTACCTCCGGGAAGATGACGTCCCCGTGATTGAGAGCCCTCACGAGGGTCAAGCGCGCCACCTTCAGGTATACACACCTCATGTCACCAGGACTATGAAACCCCGCCGCGTCTCAGCGGTCTGCCCCGAGTGGACTGCCCCATTGGTTCTCGTGAACCAGCTAAATGTATTCTCTGGGCAGCTATATCCGAAGGACTACAGGACGTACATTCGGCTGTGTCACTTTCTTCCTGTGCATGGGAGTGACCTGGGAGGTGAGGATGGTACTGATTTCTGGTATGATCGGTTTGCCGTTCCGAGCAACCGACCAGGACGCCTGCTAGACCTGCATGGCATGTTCCAGAGTTCGAAGGGTGGGGGTGACACGACCGGGACTGGAAGTGATGGACAACGGCGGCTGTGCGCAGAGGTCGTGCAACCTTTGCCGATTTTCGATAATAAGCTCTGTTCTCTGTAGTGCGACATACCCATTATTCATAGCACCGCACAGAAGCACCCTCGTGCACTCATCTATGCATTACAATCGTCAAGTACCGTGGGAGATATACCTCACACAGGTGTGCGTACGAGTTTTCTTGTCGCATTCCAGCCTTGGTAGACGAGCATCTTCCCTGCCGAATGTTATCGGTACCGTTCGCTGGCCTCAGATGACAAACTACCATCCAAAGGGGCTTCATGTCTCTCCCCGAGCATCGGTTATATGCATCTGACTAGTACCGGAGTTGTACAAATGCAGGCAGTCATAGCGAGTCACATTCGTGCTGGATCTGGGGGTAAGTTCCGCTGAAACACTCGATGGGGCTGATCTCTCGCTCAAATTAGCCACAAGGCTTTATTTCTGCCGCGGATCGGCTTTAAAGAGTCATCACTACGGTGTAGAATGGGAGGCATATATGGGAGCAAGCGATATCACATATCGTGTTGCGTTCCTGTGGGATGGGCCTGAAGGTACGAGGAAGACACGCATTCAGGGCGTTCTCCGTCTGGACAAGGGAGCTGTGCGGGTGCTCCTCGGGGTGCAACGAGGTAATCATTTTTGGGCGCGTACGTACCCGGAAATACAGGAAAACAAGAGGAATGGGTGTGTGATGCAGGGTCTGCTGCTGTACGCGAGGCTGTGAGGGAACTTGCTGTAGGAATGTGTGGGGGCATGTCGACATAGGATGGTCTGTGTGTCCGTGGTGGAGGATAGAAGTGCTGGAGTTGAGAAGGAACTCGGTCACCACGCCTGGGAACATGTTGGTACAAGCACGAGCACAGCTGACATTGCCCTTAAAGGGCACCGCCTGCACTGGCGGCGTCCCAGTAAGCTTGCTCAATTTACTCGGACATCAAGATAGGCTGATGGCTGTATAGCAGCATTCTACGAAGCCGGTAATCAGCCCGATTCAAAGGCCACCGAGTCGTGCCAAGTTCAAGTTGCTTCTTGACGACTTTTTGTTCGCGGGTCGCGGGTCATCCGAGCTTGAAGGAGTGACTGCCGCGGCGCCGGCGTGGAAGGGATGCCCCCGTCGTCAGGCGAGTTCCTTTGCGTCATGCGGATCTGCTAACTCCTTGAAAGTTTTCGTTGTTCTCTTCAAAAGCACGAGGCTTCCTTGGTTGCTAGCCCACAGCAACCCAAGCAATGATACAACGCGACTAACGGGTGCACTCTGTGCAAAGGCCAACGGCATGGAGACCCGACGGTAACGGTCTGGGTCCCCGGCAATTCATGATGGCTTGCATCGCGCGCTAACTCCTTGCTAGTGACAGTGTAGGGTCAACATCCTATGCTGTTCTGACGCAGATCTTCGAATTCAGGGCAGGTTCATCGCCACAGCTGCTGGGCGTGTATAAACGCAGCCGTATTCCTGTGGTCCCCCATTCCCTCTCCCTCAACGCCACACTATCTGAAATCCCAGCCCAATTGCAATCGCCTCTCTAGATCAATGTCTAACTCTGTCCTCGACTTCGACGACATTTCGACGTTGGAGTATATCGTTACCCACGTGTTTTGTCCCCTCCGGCTCCCCGATGGAGATGATTACAGTGTCAGCGGCGGTCACTCCCTTACTGGGGCCATCGTCGCTGCAGCGCATCTCTATACCGTCTATGCAGCCAAGTCTGAGGTGCCCCAGTGGAATAGTGTTTTACGACTCCTGGCCAGTCTTCTATCCACTGTCCGGTTTCAAAGTTTGGAAAGGGCTTCAACCACCTCCCAGCTCAGTGGGATGCTTGCCGGAGGTACGTTATTCGGCTTCCGCAGTGACTCGGACCCAGAAACTGATGACACACAGATGTCATCGCACTTCTGATCCACGCCCAGAATGCGGCGGTCGTGTTCAGGAGGCAGGAAAAAGTAACCGTTGTCGAATCGTTTGAGGTATCCCCCAAGGCCGAGGATGTGATGGCTGCACAAGGAAAGCTCATCTGCTCGTACCCTGGTCCGGCCATCGAGGTCCCTAACGCCACATTTGATGACAAGAATTTCCGTTCCGAGCTTGTCAATTTTCTCGTTCACATGAACGACGATATCATTGCAGATGCCGTTCCCACTATCCAAAAGGCGCAGTGCATCGTTAGCGAAACCCGGGACACTACCCACCCACGCTACATCATCGAACTGCTTACTGGCATTTTGAGGAGTGTCGGTCGCCCCGCAGACATCGTTCGCGTCACCAAGCGGGTTGGTGATGACGTCGTGTGGAACAACTCGGAGTTGCCGTGGCGGCGTTCGTCGCTGTGGCTGCTTATTCGAGTTGTTCTTCAAACGACATTCGATCGAACGTCTTCTGGACGCGCTGCGTACAAGGAGTTCATGCTTTTCTTCATGTGTTGCCTCGCAAAGGAAAGGATGTGCGCAGACCTTTCGAACGATCTCCTCCTGGTCATGTCAACCAAGATCAGTCGACGGTTGCGGAAACTAGGAACTTCCGCGCCGGACTGGCTGTCGCGAATCGTGTCGGACACGTGTTTTTCTCTCCGCTCAACGGTCGAGGAGAGGTGGGCAAAGGTGCAGGTTGAACAGCGTGCATCTCCGCGCTGGAACCCATCGGAGCTCGATCTGAGGCAGGACATTCAGCTGTCGATGTCGAAGAGCCGTGATTACATTGACGACTGCCTCGCTGATCAGGTCATTGATCGTATCAACGTGGGGTTCGACCCCAAACATGGTGCTCGTGGGAGTCTCAACAAGTTCCTATCTTCTACCGGGGAGTTCTTCGAGGATGCATATAAGCGCGAGCCCCACGTTGCTCTATACGATGTTGAGCAAGCAGTCGAGGAAGGCATTGATGATTGGGTGGATCAGGTGAAGAACAACGACGATGCTTGTGTTCAACTGGAAATCCTGGCGAATAAATACTCTTGGTGCGCGCGGGAGATGTATGAGAACAACCCGGAGCTCTGGTCGTTAATGCTGTTGACCGTGATCGAGCTTTGGGTCGCACTTGACAAGATAGCGATCAGGGAGATTCCGATGCTGGCCGAATACTCTCCGGAGGTCCCGACACGTCTCCTGGAAGAACTGCTACTCTGCAAATCTGCGAGCCTAGGTCGTCTTCGTCAAGCTCATGAGTACCTTTCTCACCGTCACTCTCAGTCGCACTGTGGACCAGTGTTTTCGCCAAGGGTCACGGAAGACTTATTTGCCATCCGATATTACCAAGGTCCCTCAGGCTCACGTCTTCAGGGTCTTAAGACTAGGATCGAGAAGGAAGCAGAATGCGAAGTACGTGAAAAGACTGCTGAACTCGAGAATGCAAATGCTCGTCATGCGGAACTTGAGCAAGAAGCTGCCGAGATCGAGCACGAGAACGACATTGATGCGAATGGCTCCACACGCCACACCCGCTACTACTGCAGAAAGTGCGCCCTGCAGAAGCAGCAGAGAAATTTACAGATAGCTGTTCACGAGTGGCCGCTACCGGCCAAGGAGTTAGAAGCGAAGATGGTCGTGTTCGAATTAGATTGCCCCGTCTCCTTCAATATGTGGCGTACTGCCACGTTCCATCTCTTGGTCGACCTTTGCTCACCTTCCCTTGAACGAAAGCATCCTTACACCACCCTTGAAGTATATGATGGACTTCGATCATACTATGTCCGGCATCCGAGATCTCGCGTCTCCCTAGTTTCCGACATCAAACCGTTTGCTGTTTCACATTATCGCACAAAAGACATTCCTACCACTCGGAAGTCGGTCTGCGTCCCGAATGGCTTAAGGTTCTATTATAGCTTCGATTCCTACACGCTGGCATATATTGCTACCTCAGAGGTACTAGGTGACTTCGACATAAAAAAGTTTTGCACGTACCAGCTTCAAAATGGGCCATACAGAAAGCTGCAGGTATACGTCGATGGCACTTCACACACGTCGAACGCAGTGATAGCCAACCAAACCGATTGCCACAAAGAACTTTCTCTCCATGAATTTATCGCATTTGGACACGTACGCAGTGGTGGGCGACTTCAATGGCTCAATGTCTTGAGAGAGCTGCGAGGTCGATCACTGAGCTTCCGGCGTCCTGAGGTCCACTTTCTATTGGCACAGGCGGTCTCTCAAGTCGGACCACTCGATGGTGGGGATTGTGCGTGGCACCGAGAATTGCAAGAGCCGTCGTTTTGCCATGCACTTATCGGAGAGCTGGAGAGTCTCGTCCGGGATGTTGAAGCCAACTGGCTGGAAGGGGGGACGATGGATACGATCTCCTTCGTACTCCGTCGTGTGCTTGCGTCCGGCTGCAATGAGGCTGTCTTGCACAAGGCGCTCAGACTTCTTCGTATCGTCCGAGGCAAGGTGTTTGCCTGGCTGGTGGAGCTATCAGATCAGCTCGCGAAAACTTCAGCAGATGAAGTCCATGGGTTCTTGAGGGATACTGCTGCCATTTGTCGAGGCACGTTCGACGTCGACCGCAACTTGTTCCACGGTGTCCTGAACTCAGTAGAAGATGTTGAGATCCTTATTTATTCTGCTATAATGATCCACGATCACACTCCAATGAAGGTGTCCAGCCTCCCTGCTTATTCGCAATTACTTCTCGACCGAGATCGTCGTCTCTCACTGGCTCTCGAGCGCTCTCTTGGCGTCATGATTCAGGAAGACTTCACCAACAAAGGGATTGACCGTGCTATCGGCAGGGTCTGGAGTGGTTACCGCCTATTCTCGACGTGGAGCCTACTGCAGTATCCAAATTCACGCTGGATCTCGTGCACGACCGCGCGGACAAGTCAGCAGTGTTCACAAGTGGTGCACCTGAATGTACTCGATGGGTCGCTTTTGGTAGACGGGAAACCACTCGGTAGATTGCCGAACGAGTTTACCCAACATCCGTTGTACGACCTGATATTTGGCGAGGTGCACTTTGTGCTTGCCAGCATGGTGTGAATTGCTGACCGTTCCTTCCAGAAAGTCCTCGATGTCCTTCCAGGAGACCTTCCCGGGATGGATTACTGTACAAGAGGCACAGTATCCGGTCATCTGGTAAGTGTACTATCAGAATGAAAGGTATACCATTAGGACTCATGTGGCATACCCAGGTATATTTTTCCCTCAGAAACAACAAGGAACTCGTAATACAGGCAAAACGCCCACCCTTCAATGGTTCTGAGGTCCTCCTTCTGATCCCTCAAGATAAGTTGCAAGGAGATTTGCCTGCGGTACTGATCGAGGGACATGCTCATTGGTTAAACCTTACAACATCTGTATTGACGATCCGTCCTCTCAACAAGGTTCGGGAAGATGCGCCGGATGACTGGAAGATCGATTGTGGTCCTGGGCGATATCGTGCGTACAGAGGCAAGGAGTCCCTCGTAGACATTCGAAGCTCATCCTGGACCATGCTGTCGGACCTCCTAAAGCCTCTCGATACCCCACAGAATCTCCTTGTAACCGTGTCCCCCGTTGACTCCGACCGACCCTCATCTTTGTTGCAAATATCCATTGCTTTGCCTCGCTATGGCCTGTCCTTCTATGTCGATGAGGATGGGGACCTCCAGTCTCGCAACATGCGAGGTATGGTCTATGACGAGAACCAATCCATTCGGGCATTGTTTGGTCTGGTGAATCGGCTCGTTCTTCGGCCAAAGATTAAAGACGCCAATATTGTTGATCTCGTCCCCCGATGTATCCTCATCCCAGAAGGCGAGGTTTCGTTCGAGAAGGTTGGTCATCACGTGAGCGTCAAAATCATTACCGAGGACTCCGCTCTTGCCCGGGTCACATACCAGAGCTACAGAATTGATACAGACCTGGGCTGCCTGACAACTATCGGATTGACAAACAAGCTATACTGTGCTTACTTGCATGCTCTGACAAGCGGCTACAACACCGATCCGCTCACGGGCAGGACGGGTACAGAGGAGGCATTGTCTCTACTCTGGTCGGCAGGTTGCTGGTCGATTATGAAGTTCAGCTCCCACGATGTAAAGCTCCTGGGCCTCATCGCATCCATCTGCCCGTCGCGCGCGTGGTATCCTAAACACCTAAAGTGCATGCAGCAAGTATCGTGGCTCGACCTTCCAGCGACATCTCAGCATCACGAGTTTTATGTGGTTGTGAAGGCGATCCAGGCTCACTATGAGAAACTTCAATCTTTCCACGAAAACCAGCCAAATGGGTCGTTCGATGAGTTCCCTTCTCGGGAGGATCACCTACTGGAACGGAGTGCCCGGCGTGCTCTGTGCCTATTTTCATTAGACAGTTCTCGAATGCCATTTATTGCAGACTGCGGAGATGTCTGGTACGGAGCCAGGGATGTAGTGGAGCACGATTCGGGAGAGCATCGTGCTTATGTGGCGGCTACCACCGTTAACTCCCGAAACATCCACACGAAATTCACGAAAGATATTTTGAGCATGATGGAGTCGTGGAGGGTGACGGTTTATAGGGAAGCTGCATTGTCTCTCCAATACGACGCATCGTGGTTGGCTCCTAAGCTTCCGTCAATATGGCTCAAAGCATACGATCTCCTGCGAAACAGCAGCGAACGAGAATGGTGGCAAATGCTGTTCTCACTGCCTGCGATGGCATACGCTTCGCCAGACCTCATGGACCTTGTACCTGTTTTCGTGGCTTTCGCGTCTGCGCCGACATTCTATGGCGAGGACCCGCCAGGTTACACCTGTTACACTCTGTCAGATGGTTATCATCCTTCCAGAGACGTGTTGCATCGCTATGTTGGTGATTCAGCCCACTCGTTCGAAGACAGCCCCGAATACTCTGAACCTGAAAGAGAGAACGAAAGTTTCCATGACTGGACACGGCGCCGGCGTAAAACATACAACACCCGAGTCAAGTCGGACGCCGATGAAGCTGTCGATTACTTGTTTCAAGCTTGGCCATGTGAGACCCCCACAAGGTACTCGCTCAGCCGTAGATTGTATGATGTCTCGTCTTTCTCCTCCAAGACACAAGACCACTTTTCTAGCTGCTATCGCAATCT